>CAUYRH010178555.1:0-68042 GCA_963574655.1 Perodicticus potto
CTTCCCTATTCCCTCACTGCATTTACTTATTTTTTTTCTATTTTTTTTTTTTTATTGTTGAGGATTCATTGAGGGTACAGGAAACCATGTTAAACTGGTTGCATTTGTTGGGTAAAGTCCCTCTTACAATCGGGTTTTGCCACTTCTTTTGATTCTCTTAAAGATACTATCATCACTGTCAAATCCCTAGTAAGGTTGAAACACTTGATTATGTAATTTTTACCTCAATAAATCAGCTCTTGAGGAGCATTCTGACTTAAAAACATGACTTAAAGTCTTTGTCCTATTGATTTTTCTTACCAAGTTTTATCATCTATTCCATTACCTGTTCCTAAAAATAAACCACTGTAATTCACAGGCTACGGAAGTTTACCTGGACTTTATTAAAATGATGGAAATTCAGACAAAAGGGTACCTGTTAATTAACCTCTACATATCGTGAACAACTACATACAAGTTAGGTGGAGGGAGTGTGGGACATGAATTCATGGTGTATTGTACCTTGCTGAGTGGTAAGACATTGCCTTCACGCCTTACTTTGCTCTTGTCACACCGCTCTGGGAACTTGTTTCTTTCATAGGCTCTAAGGGAGGTGGAAGTATTAACTTAGTTGAGCTTTCCCTGCAGATCTGAAGACCAGATGCGAGTAAGCTCAGCCATGAATCAGAGACTTGAGGACACACACGGAGGTCTCCTTTTACCCTTGCCACTGCTTTGCTTGAATATCAAAATTATACCTGTTAAAACTGATTTTTGAATCATAAAAAAAGTTACACCTGTAGGGAATCAAGCATTGGCAAGTAGAAGAAAGATGACTGTGCACTTCATTCCTTTCTCAGAACGAACGTCTTCAGGCATTGGTGGATTCTGTCCATTCTCACCATTGCTTCTTTCCCTTCCAACCTCTCACGTGCCTGTTCTTTCCTGCAGTTTTTGCATCTCTATGAATCTGAGCAAACGCTATTTAACAGTTTATTTTAACTCTTCAGAATTGAAGTTACTGAGTGCTGATATCATGCATGATAATTCTCAAAATATTTTAAACTTATTTGATTCTCACATTAACCCCATGAAGTAGGCAAAATTTTCATTCTCTTATTTTATAAATAAGAAAATTTGATCATTCAGATGGTGATTGGAAGGTATAAAATGGAACAAGGTAAGGACTGGACTGGGGTCTCCTGGGTCCTTATTTGATGAGCCTCCACTATCCCAGTGAGACTTACTGGGGTCCACATTCCTTAAGCTTTGAATGATTGCCAAGATCGTGTGACTTCTTTGCTGGATACCCTACTTTTTGCCTATTATTGATGCTGTGTGAGGCTAAGGTGACTTTATTCCTTTATTAGTATTGATAACAGGATATTTGATAGTATATTTTATAGAATCTCCATGATACATTATTCAATTTGTGTGAGGAGGAAATAACGAAAATCTTAAAAGTAAAAGTTTAAGATGAATAAAATAGCTGAAAATGGATTCACCCTGTCTTCAACGAAAAGCTTACGAAAGCTCTAGAAACATATTCAGGAAAGAAAAATTAAATTAAAATTTTTAAGAGGCAAAAAACCCCAGTCTATTTTGTGTTAGTTTTGCAAGTCAATTACACTAATAGGTTCTGAAATAACTGAGATTATACCAAGTCCATAAGGTCTCAAAAACGTTACTTTTTTTTTTTATGATAGGGGAGACAGAGACAGGGAAACTCATTCAAAATAAAAATAGATACATAAAATATTATAAGATTAGGTTCAGAGACACTTTGATAGCTTAATACTGAAATAATCTTAAGCACAAACTTTCAAATTAGGACAGTTTTTATACTTAGCAATAGACATCATGAGTCCTCCTTTTGATCTTCAGGAATAGATGTTCATGATTTTCTGGCCATTATTTCTCCCTCTAGACGGGAGCCTCGGCTGAAAGCTGGCTTCCCTCCCCCTCCAGATGTTCATGATTTTAAGAAATTAATAGAAGTTAGCACTTGTTAACTGCTCCAACATCTGACAGATACCATGTTGTAGGCAAAGAATGAAAATAAATGAGAAGTATACCTTATGGCAGTAAGTAATAATAGGTTGCTACTCTTAATTAACATAAGCTATGTCAAATGTAAATGACAGCAAAATTAGAAAACAAAAAAGAATATTTCTTTTGGAGGGTTAAAAGCATTGTCATTCTGAAAGGGTTGATAACTAGAATCTACAGAGAACTCAAATTAAACAACAAGAAAAAAGCAAACAACCCCATTTATAAGTGGGCAAGAGACTTGAACAGGAACTTCTCTGAAGATAACAGATCAATGGTAAACAAACACATGAAAAAATAATCCCTAATTATCAGAGAAATACAAATTGAAACCTCTCTGAGATATTACTCAACTCCAGTGAGATTTTAGCCCACATTACAAAGTCCCAAATCTGCAGATGCTGGAGTGGATGTGGAGGAAAGGGAACACTTTGGCACTTCTGGTGGGAATGCAAACTAATACAACTTCTATGGAAAGAAATATGGAGAATTCTCAAAGAACTAAAAGTGGACCTTCCATTTCATCTTGCAATCCCAATACTAGGCACCTACCCAGAAAAAAAATCATTTTGCCACAAGGACATTTGCACTGGAATGTTTATTTCCTCTCTATTCACACTGTCAAGATGTAGAAGCAAGTGCCTATCAACCCATGAATGGTTTAGCAACTGTGGCATATGTATACAATGGAGAAAAGATGGAGATTTTACATCTTTAGTGTTTCACTGGATGGAGCTGAAACACATTCTTCTTAGAAAAGTATCACAAGGAATGGAAAAATATTATCCACTGTACTCAATACTAATACAAAATTAATATAGAAACAACTACATGCTCACATGAAAGAAAAACATAAGTACAGTTTAGCAAGGGGGAGGAGAGGAGAGGGGGGAGGGACAAGAGGGAGAGTGCTTGGCGGGATCTCACCTAATGTGCACAGTGTGAGGGTGTTCAGCACGCCCCCTGGGTGAAGGCTAAACTACAACTTGAACTTTACCTTAGAAATAAAAACAATGTAACCTAAACATTTGTACCCTCATATTAATTTAAAATAAAAAATAAGTATTGTCAGTCTGACATACACACACACACAAATGCATGTAAACATTGGTGAAATCTGAATCCATGAAGATTGTATTAGTGCCAGTGTTTTGGTTTTGACATTGTACTATAATCCCCCACATTTTTACCACTGGGGGAAAGTCAGTGGCAGGGATCACTGTACTATTTTTGCAATTTCCAGTGAGTTTATAATGATTTCCCCTCCAAAAAAAATTTTAAAAATCATCATAGGCCTGAAGAATTGCTAGTTATTTACAACATCAGTTGTAATTCAAGAAGCATATTTCAGTTAGAACGCAAATAATATTGGCAGTAAAAGAATGACAAAATAAATAAAACTCAAGTGGTCAATAAACTGCTTTCAATATGTTTTCTCACCTCTGCCATCTTGCCTCTTGCTGTCCTCCCCAGCCTAGACCTCCGACCTGTTTTTCTCCTTCTACCTGTCCCAGCCTAAGAGAATAGCTTATTATCCATGGTTAACTGAAAGAACATAACAAATTATGCTGGCACATGTCTAAATAAATGAACACGTAGCTTGATTTTTTAGAAAACGCAGTTCTTCCCCTTGCTTCATTTGCTCTCTCAAATATAATGTTGTAAGAAATGAGGAAGAATAGGAAAAACCCAAGACAGGCACGTATGTATGTACAAATCTTTATGTCCCAACCAAGTCAGGAATCATATCCTCATTCACCTAACTTTCTTCCCATCTGAATCTTAGGGATCAGCAACAACAAGGCAAGAAGGTAGAAATACACTAATCATGATGATGGACCAGGACCCCTTTTCCTGGCTCTCTGGTTCATACTCCAAATTTACCCCTGTCATGCTTATTGGCTCGTATTTTTGCTTTACATGATTAGTTTTTTGTGCAGTCCTTGAGGTTGTATCTATGAGAAAAGATTGCCCTTGCTTCCTGCCTATGTCCCCTGGTGATTCCATGATGTTATTTCTTCTGCACTATGTCTTCAGAACCCTAACATCCTGCTCCTCAAATTTTCTTTTGTTCCGTGAGATTTATATCCACTACTTTTTACCCCATGTAGTTGGAACTTTGCAAACAGTTTGATCTCATTTTTCACCACAAGTGGACGACTGAGAAATTATCTCCTCTACCCCACTGACTACAAATAGAAATTGGTCATTCTTGCTGATTTGTTTCAGGCCTGTTCTCAGTGAGTTGGGAGTCAAGTGCTTTCTCTTAAAAATTCACAAATGTCTGTAAAATATTTTTAGCAAAGAATGGAAGAAAAAGTATGCAATGCACTTAACCCTATTATGAAACTAATTTATAGCTTTCATATGAAGGCTATAACCCAATTACAGAACAAGAATATGGGGAAAGGGGCAAGGGGGGGAGGGGTGAGGATGGGTGGAGGGAGGGTAATTGGTGGGACCACACCTACGGTGCATCTTAGAAGGGTACAGGTGAAACTTACTAAAACTAGAATACAAAGGTCTGAACACAATAACTAAGAAAATGCCATGAAGGCTATGTTAACCAGTTCGATGAAAATATTTCAGATTCTATACAAAACCAGCACATTGTACCCCATGATTGCATTTATGTATACAACTATGATTTAATAAAAATAAATAAATAAATAAAAATTCACAAATTTGGATCTGGAAGATCCAAGTCTTCCCTGGAACTGGAGGGGCCAGTGGTTGCCCTTCTTTTCCATTGAACACCTGCCTGCTCTACTATCTACAATCTCAGAAAATAGAAATATCATTCATTCTTTTTAAGTAAGCAATGAACTCTGTCAGGAATGTTGTTTTTATTTTCTTAAAAATTACCAAAGTACCTCCCTAGAAATATTTATTTAACAACATTAATCTTTCTCTCTTTTCCTCTCTCCTTCCTTCCTACCTTTCTCCAGTCCAGATAATTCACATACTATGTCCTAGGTATTTTGAAGCATGGAGCATACAGTGTTGAATAATACAAGACTATGGGCCTCACAATATTTATGGGGAAGATTCTGAGTAAACAATTAACAAAACCTTTTCTCCTTAACTATGGAAAAATTACTTTGGTTTAATTTTCTAGTTTCATTCTCCTTGATATCTGATTGAAGTAGGATGTCAGTTACCAAGCTACACTGCTTATAGTGAAAATGAACCCCGGTTGGTGAACTAGAATGAACTGCAAGATCTGTGACTAAGACTAGAAGTACCTGTTGTGAAGTCTTAGTACTGTGCTTCCAAGATTAGTTCTGAGAAATGGAGTGTAGCCTTCCTTGCATGGCCTGGGAAGCTACTTTACAGGCTACTGCAAGAAATATTGTTCTTTCGAGCATAGGGCTTCTAAGGCAACGTGACTCTCACACTCAACCATATGGCTCATTCTTCATAACTGAGATGTCACTTGGGAGGCAGTGTTAGGACAAAGGAGAAACAGAAAATAGTCCTGGTACTGCTTGAGATCACACTTGCTGAAGAAATACAGCTGATACTGCGCTATCCTAGAAAAAAAGAAGAATTACTTCTGGTGGCCTAGTGAGTTCTATGAACTTGACTGACTAATTAAACCTGAAACTACTGACAGGGGTGTTACAAGACATAATTACCAACTACTGTCCTACATGCTCATCAAGTCTTTTGTACAGGTATTATGAGAATTTCTGCTCCAGTCGTTCTGATTTGGGGTTGGTGCCTATGAAAATGCTTGGTATGCAATGTCAACAACTTCCTCTTCCTCCTTACACCTGAACTGATTTTTCTATCATTTTACATCATGGTAATGAAAAGAAAATTTCATAATTAGAACTCAGTAAAGCATGAAATATGAAGTGTTCACAGAGTATATATGCTAAGAGATTGGGAAAGATCTATAAAGATAAGGAAAGAATAATGACATGTATCAAATTATAGTTTTGACTCTTGTAACCCATTTCTTTCCTTGTATATTTCTATTCTCCAAATATACAATGGAAACCACCTCATATAACTATTTCTGAAGTAGCAAAGAAAGAGACTAGGATGCTAGATCATCCCCTGAATAGACAGCATTTTAATTTTACCTATATTCCTATATATAGGTAAACTTCAGTTTTATGATTATTCTTCTTATGACCTACTTAATTATATCTAATGAGATTATTCCCCTGACCTGATTCATAATTAATTTACTTTTTTGAATCATTCATGCAACAACTATTGATTACCAATCATGTGCTAAAGAATGTATTAGTTATTAAGAATTTAATAGTGGGAAAAAGAAACATGATATGATATACTTTCAATAAATTCTATTGGCCAAGAAATCCTGAATAATAGAAAATAGTTCACAAGTCTATGTTCACTTAACAGTAAAAGTACTCAATGGATCTGTTTCTGTTTGCTTTTGTTAAAATATTCAGATGAAGACACGATTCACTATTTGTAGATTGTAAAAAATACGCTAAAAAATGGTGTTTTCCTCAAAATCTGTTGATGACTGACTGATGAGAAAAAGTGATATTATAAATGTTTGGCTTCTCTCTGCTCAAGACTGCATCCAGATCATGAGCAAACCATCACAACACTTCCGAGGATGTACAAAGATTGAAAATAGGTGACTATTACGTAACCTTATTTGTCTGAAACGCAAGTAAACAGAGGCCAGGGAATTCTGAGCCAAGGGCTCTCTTGGTGTCATCACATTCTTTTTATAATACACTTCAGGGTATAAGGAGGTGGACAGTGCTTGGTCCCAGAGTCACTTTGTGCTCTAAAGTACAAATAACAAGCCCCCCAAACACTTTATGTTAACTGAGCCACCACATCACCATTTCAACTTAGCTACACCAAGTAGCAATCACTAGCCCTTCTATTTACTGGATAGATGTTTCAGGTTCTCTACAGAGTCCATCACAGCCATTTCTTCACATAGTGGGAGGTTATAAACATTGTGTAAGCTATAAATCAATAATTAAGGCATGCCTCCTTTGAAAACATGAAATTTATTACAATCTCTATCAATTCAACATTTTAGCATATACATCATATTTAGAAATAATTTATGAGATGGGTTTTTATTATGATAGTGTTTGTATGAGTTTTTGAATAGGAATTGGCAAATATTATTGCAATGGGCCAAGTAGTAAATATTTTAGGCTTTATAGGAACACATACAGTCTCTGACACATATTCTTTTTTTTTTTTTTTTTCTTAACCTTCTGAAAACACAAAACCATTTTCAGTCACTGGGCAGATTTGACCCACAGTCTATAGTCTTGCTGCCTTTGATTTCTGGGCGTAAAGGATAAGTATGGTCAAAGCCATTTATTTCTTCTTGGGGATCCCAAACCATATGCCTCTACCTTTGCTACTACTCCTTGCTACTATTGGATATTGATACTGAATGCTGTTTTGTGTAAATTAATCAGCCCAATAAATATAATTTGTCACATCCCACTGAAAGGATAATTTCCATCTGAAAGAGAAAAACACAATTTGCAATTTAGACATTAAATCAATGAAAGTAGTAAGGATCTCTTATATTTTATTCGCCAGGTAGTTTTAGCTAAGTTCTCCTATTTAATTTTATTTCATCTCTCGAATACTCTAGAATTACATGTACTTTTGTCCCTACTTTATAGGTAGGGAAACTGAGATTCTTATGGGTTAAGTGGCTTTGCCAAGGTAATAGAGCCTTAGTACTTTGAAAGAATCTAAAGCCAGATCTCCCAAAACCAAGTCCTCGAGTTTCCACAATAGTTAATGCCCAATATATTTCAGGATGAAGAAGCATACATCCTCACACACACGTACACACTCTTCAGTGCCAGAACAAAATAATGGTGATTTGAGACTTTTTCCTGAGGCTGATACTCAGAAGTTGTACCTTTGAAGCTATTTGGATCACTGCCCACAGTGATCTATGATTATGAATTCCCTAAGTAATAATGAAAAACAATTCAAGAATGATATTACCACTAATAAAATTAGTGCCGACTCAAGCACCCCATCCTTTTCTGTGCTAGGACTTTATAACTCTGTGCAAACACAAAATGCAAACAAACAATACAAAGCAAGTCAGGCAAATCAATTGACTAATGAACCTTCAAAAGACACAGGATTTCATACGATGAAAGCAATATTTGTGAACAGCTTTAATCGTACCAAAAGCTTCGTTGAGAGGGGGTTCAGAAGTGTGAGATCAGTAAGAATGGAAAAGACGAAATCAAGAAGAATGGCAGCGTGGCAGAGGCTTTAAATGAGAACGATTTGTCAATAAAATGATTCCAAATGGCCCTTGGAAAAACCGATAAAGATTTTTATAAACTGAGTCTGTTTATGACCCTACTAAAATTCAAATTTGATAATAATACAGAAAAACTACAACTTTAAACATGATTCATTTTTGTTTGATGTAAGAATGACTATAGCTGCATGCTCTGTTAGATAATAAACTCCATGTATTTTCATAGTTTTAGCTTTATTGTTCCAAATAAAACACCATTTGCAACACTTATAACAAGATTCTAGCATCAATTTAAATAGATTCCTTTCTTATGTTTTCTCCCCCTACACCCATTTACGCCATTAGTGAATTCAGGCAAGCTGTGGACTAAGTAAGAGAGTAAGAAATTTGCTCCCCTCTCTTGAGATGGCAGAAATAGTGACGGATGCGGACTCCCTGCCATGTCCAGGACAGGTTGCTACCTTGACCTCCAGTGTACATATATTCCAAGCAAGTCCCTTTCCATATAGCAAATGCCTCTTTCTCAAGTCACTGGAAGGCAGGAGTTGTTTACACCAAAATATTTATCTAAGTGATATTCCCCCATGGATACAATGTGATAATGAAAAATGTCAGGCCCTGAACTACACGCTCAGCATCAGTAAGAACTCCCTTGAAGTACTCATGCAGCTTCCTAAATCTACAAATACAGATCTTATTTCCTTACTTGACACACTACTTCCCCTGGCGGGGTGTGAGATCACACTTAAAGACACAGGGGCAGTCGATGGCTGGACGCCATTATGTCTGGTTTTCTTCATTAAAGTTACACACTGGGACATGGACAAATTTCTTTTTCTCTCTCTAGAGGAGAACTATGTTCACGGAACTGTGCTGGGTGATACTTAAGAACTTGTTCCTTCTTGATCCAGTGTCTAAACATAAAATTTAAAAGAAAAGATTTTTTTTTCTTAATGTCACTGAAGTTTTATTTGAGCATTCATACTGATTCAACTATTTGGAGTCATAAAACAAAACAAAAGAAAACAATTGTATTAATGCTTAACCATTTTACGGTAAAGTATTTATTCACAGTTTTCTTCAATCTCCTTCCTATGGAAGAGTTCAGAAAATGTAGCAGTTATAAACAACAATCTCAGAAATGAAAACTCCTTATGGAAAATTAACATTTTCTCAGAAGTGAGAATTTTTCCAACTTCCCCTACACTTCCCCCGACACACACACATATACACATACTTCCTTTATCAACACATTATTTTTTCCCCTCAAATCACAGATTATTGACATCACCAAAATTGTCACTTTTCTTTTTAGTTCAATGTTTTTTTTTTTTTTTTTTTTTTTGCATTTTTTGGCCAGGGCCGAGTTTGAACAGGCCACCTCTGGTATATGGGGCCGGCGCCCTACTCCTTTGAGCCACAGGCGCCGCCCTATGTCACCTTTCAACATCTAGACCACTTCAATGCCCACTAAAGGGAGAGACAGCTGATGAAGAATAGGAAGACCATCCCAGGCCAGTTAAACAACAGTGAGGTGAGGAACTTTGTGAAGGATGGAAAAGAGATTTAAATTGATTAGTCAGGAGAGACACTGCTGGACTTTGTATGTGTCCGATAATCTTCTGTCAATAGCTCAGACAATCATAAAACTGTGTCCTTCTCAATGGGAGAAAAGTGAAATGACTTGGCAAATCTTTTCTTTTCCTCCTCCTCTGCCACTTTAAAATGGAAGAATTCTGGATCCTCACTGTTAACCAAATGGCATTTACAGCTCTCAGTTGGCATGGGGTAGTTGAGAATCTAAAACGAGGAATGCTTATTCCATTTCCATTTCCATGGAAACCAGTCACCAACTGGTAAAAACAAGGTAGATCAAATTTTTTGAATAAGAATGTTGAAATAATCAGTTTCAAAACTTTTCTTTTGCGTCAGGATGGAGAGCACAGCTTAATCTCAGGAACACACATAGACGTCAGTGTAGATAAACAATTCACAAGACTTCTTCATAGTCACAACTATTATTGTATTCTCATGAGTTTTTCTGAACTTGTTTTGAAAAATAAATGGCTATAAATCCAATAAATTATACAATAAATTGTTAGGATTTCAAACCCAAGAACTCCTTTCAAAATTTATGATCGCGTTCATCATCTACATCCTCTTAGCAAATGCATGGAAAAGTAAAGTGGTAATTTCCAGAGAAGGGGTAGACTGTGATCAGGATTTTGGAAGAGATTTGGAGGGAGTATTACAGTTTTTGAAACTCCAGTATGAACATCAGACTTTATAAAGACCAATTATTACAAAGCAAAGATGATCTTCATAGTTCTTAGATCTATTCAGCCTCTTTAAAAAAAATCTGAATTCCCCTCCACCCCCACTTAAAAACAAAACAATTATCACTCGCATTGTTTGCATATTTAAAATACAAATACTCTAAACTGGGTAGAACTAATTTCCTTCAAAGAAGTAACAGGATGAAAAAATGTCAATAATTAATTTAACTTGGAGCTCTGTTACTTGACTTTGCAAAATATAGAAATCCAAGTGCCCATCAACCTGTGAATGGATTGACAAACTATTGCATATTTATATCATGAAATACTATTCAGCCATAAAAAGGTGAAGACTTTGCATCTTTTGTATTTATGTGGATGGATTTAGAGAATGTTCTCCTAAGTAAAGTACTCAAGAATGGAAAAGCAAGCATCCCATATACTCAGCACTAAGTTGAAACTAGTAGATCAACAACTATAGGCCCATATGAAAGAAAAACATAACTAAATTCAAGAAAAGGGTAGGGAGTTCAGTAAGCTCCCACCCAACAGGTACAGGTGAAGGGGTACATGGCACACCTCCTGGGGGAAGAACTCAACTACAATTCAGACTTTATATTATATTAACCTTCATATTAACCCGAAGTAAAAAACAAAACCCTCTAAGTTAGCTCTAATACTCCAAGTTATTTCATAGATGTGAACATTCAGAATGCATTATCTATAGGGCTCTCAGCAAAGTGCAAGTAGCTATTGGTTTTAACTCTTTTACACAAAGGAAATAACTAAGCCTCCCAGTGCCAACAAGATGCCCAAAAGTATTCCTACAACCTTTTAGCCTCTTTCCTGATAACCAAACTTTCACCGTTGTCCTACTCAGATACAATTCCCTGTCCCTACTTTATAATCCCAATTTAAAACTACTACCACTCATTATTTCCTATCTCATTAATTCAAACCTCCTAATTTTAGTGAAAGATAACCCCATCTACCAGGAGTATGTACAACTCATTTATGATTCTTATTTCTAATTTTTTAAATCTCAAGTTGCTAAAGTAATAGCTAAATTCTAAATGTGAAGTTGTTCCTGAAGTTGGTCTAATAATATCTAATTTATTTCCTCTTTTCTCTTATGTTATTTAAGAGGTTTAACCTTAATTTTTAACATCAACATTTATATTTATTAACATTACTAGTTGATAAGAAAATAATAATAAGAAAGTTAATAAAGATATAACAGGCTTAGTGCCCATAGCACAGCAGTTACAGCGCCGGCCATATGCACCAAGGCTGGCAGGTTCGAACCCAGCCTAGGCCAGCTAAATTACAATGACAACTGCAACAAAAACATAGGCATGTGTTGTGGCAGGCACCTGTAGTCCCAGCTACTGGGGAGGCTGAGGCCAGAGAATCACTTAAGCCCAAGAGTTTGAGGTTGCTGTGAGCTGTGACGCCACAGCACTCTACCCAGGGTGACATAGTGAAATTCTATCTAAAAAAAAAAAACTAAAATAAATAAATAAGATAAAGATATAACAATTAGCCAAAGCACTCTCTTTCATTTTTATAAAACTGCCCTAATTATATTACCATTTATTTAAGGGTGTGTGTAGATGAAACAGATAGACAGACAGATGGTGAGAGAAAGAGAGAGATTTTGGCCATAATTCAAATATCTCAAAGAATTATTTAAAAAGTTTTACTAATCAGTAATTATACATGCATTCCTGGCTCATTTTCACCTTTTCATTATAAAATTACTCAGGGAAAACATTTTTTAAAGCTTATACCACTGATTTATCTCCTTCAAGTAAGGCCAGCACATAGCACCTGAAAGGGGGGAAAAAAACCCTCTAAATCAAGGTTAATTAATTCATAATTTCCTTTCAGATGTTTAAGAATAAGTCAATGTTAATGAACACAGCCCCAGGTAACTTGCAACATTTTCTTTCCATAATAATTGCAGTCTTTTTTCCAGAGTCTAAATGGAAGCTTATCTTTTAATATTTAGAAACACCTTGAAAATACTTTTCTTTTTCTTTCTTTTTTTTTTTTTTTGTGAGACAGGGTCTCACATTCTTTTGCCCAGGCTGGCATGCAATAGCCTAATCATAGCTCACTATAGCCTTGAGCTCCTGGGCTCAAGTGATGCTCCTGTCTCAGTGTCCTGAAGTGCTAGGTGTGAGCCACCACACCCAGCCCCAAATGCATTTTTTTTTAACCATCTTTATTCCTATCAAGTTGCTGATTCCTTTGCAATAGAGAAACTCATGAGATTGTTTACCTTACACTCTTGATCTCACTAACGCTCTGGTTCAACCCACCTGAAGCTGTCACCACTGTCTCTCCTAAGAGGATGCACTTCACAGATAGAGAGTACAATGCACATTCATCACCAACTCCTCAAGGATCACCACTACACAACTGCCCTAATGCTTTACAGGAGAGTTTGTATACATATTGGTGTGGGTTGAGTGTAGGAGGAGAGCTTCTTAACTCCAGCTGAGGGAAAACATTTGCAATAAACACTAAGTCCACGGGAAAGTTTTTTCCTGTTGCTGAAACTTTTAGGTAGCGTAATTTAGGACAAATAGAAACAAACAAAAAAAAGGCAAGTAGGGCGCTTTTACACAGGAATTCACAATACTAGGATAGAAACCAATTTAAGTTATTTTAAACTTATTTCTGACGCTGGTTTAGAGTCTTCACCCATACAACTTTAATATTTTGAATTTTATGAACTTTCTTCTTTCACTGGCTTGCTCAAAAACTGAAAATGGGGCAATGGTCCTGCCCAAGATGAGAGATGTAGGAAATACTCAGCCTCCATCCAGTATTATCACAGTGCCCATCATCATAATACCGTATATTTTAGAATCTCCAAGTATGGTAGGATAACAAAATAACCACTTATGGAGTGCTGACTCTTCACCAGTCTCCAGCACGAACGAAGCATACTCTTTTTTGACAACTATAAAGAAAGTTAGTTAAAACTAGAGTGTAGTGTAAGGATTAGGTGGTGAGGCTAAAAAGATAGTGAATATAATAAAAATTCTTTTATACCTAAATAATTTCCACTTGGTCATAAGGGGTTTCAAGGTAGCAGAAAAACAAATTCAGATTTGGGTTTTAGATAAAAGCAGAAACTCTAGCAACAATAAGAAATTTCTGGCTTTTCTCCTTTACAGAAAAGAAAAGAACCAAAGTGACTGAACAAGAAAATGCCTTTCATTCCAAAGCTTAGAAGGAGCTCCTTAATATCGAGACACTGTCAATCACTAAAGACACTGTCTCAATAATGAAGGCTCCCTTCAATCAGTCATTTTCTAAGCTGTGAGGTGAAATCCTGCCTGTAAAAGTCTTCTCTCAATTAACCTATAGCAGTAAATGCTCTAAACCCTCTCCCTATGGCTCATAGCATTGGTTTGCAATGACTTATTTTATTTCGTTTAGTTTCTGGGCGGCGCCTGTAGCTCAAAAGAGTAGGGCACTGGCCCCATATGCCAGAGGTGGTGGGTTCAGAACCAGCCCCGGCCAAAAACTGCAAAAAAATAAAATAAAATAAAATAAAATAAAATAAAAAGAACTTTTTCAAATCAAACATAATACTAAGAGGAATTCCATTATGTAAAAAAATTTTAAAATAGACTTCTCAAAAGGAGAGTGGTTTTGCTGAGGAAGAAGGAGATACACCCACTTTATACAGCCTCCAAAACTATAGTTGGACAGCCTAAGAAATCTACCAACAGACTCTAGGGTTCCATGAAACTCTTTTGGAAAACCAATAGTCGGGGCGGCACCTATGGGTCAGTGGGTAGGGTGGCAGCCCCATATACCGAGGGTGGAAAGTTCAAACCCGGTCCCGGCCAGCTAAAACAGCAGTGGCAACTGCAACAAAAAATAGCCAGGCGTCCTGGCAGGCACGTGTAGTCCCAGCTACTCAGGAGGCTGAGGCAAGAGAATCACTTAAGCCCAAGAGTTAGAGGTTGCTGTGAGCTGTGATGCCACGGCACTCTACTGAGGGTGATAAAAAAAAATAAATAAATAAAATTAAAAAAAAAAAAAAAACAGTAGTCGCCAAATTACATCTTGCCTAATGGTTTAACAGCACTGAATTAGTTATGTAATGGGTCAAGGTTAAATTTCTACATATTTTAAGTACAGTAGGACTTCTGTAAGTTGACTACTCAAGGGACTGTAACAAACTGGTCAATGTACTAGGCCACTGTACTGAGACGTACATGTGGTACACGTCTGGCCTATGAAAATTAGGTCAACCATGAAGGTTCTACAGTATATTGCTAGTTGATTTTCTGAAAGCATAACCTTAAAACACAGTACTATGCTCCTATGAGCTATTCAGAAAAAGTCTTCCCTGAAGGAAACAATATGCCATTCAATAAGCTCTCCATTCCCCTAAATTACAGTTTTTCCATGAATTAAACTTTGTCAATACTTATAAGCAGTATATTTTTAAAAAGCATCTAGTATCCGGCTACAAATTACAATGTATTCGGGTACTACAAAGAGTGTGAGTTTGGAGGCCAGATTCGCTTTCATACGCTATGTGATGCTACCTCCAATTTTACTTTTTTTTTTTTGAGACAGAGCCTCAAGCTGTCACCCTGAATAGAGTGCTGTGGCATCACAGCTCACAGCAACCTCCAATTCCTGGGCTCAAGCGAGTCTCCTGCCTCCGCCTCCCAAGTAGCTGGGACTACAGGAGCCCGCCACAATGCCTGGCCATTTTTTGGTTGCAGCTGTCATTGTTGTTTGGCGGGCCCGGGCTGGATTCGAACCCGCCAGCTCAGGTGTACATGGCTGGTGCCTTTGCCCGCTGAGCCACAGGTGCCGAGCCCTCCAATTTTACTTTATGCCTCCCAAAAGAGAGGGCACTGACAACATTTAATTTCCAGGTTCTTTGCTATAATTGAGTTAAGCAAAAAAGTAGTTTATTAGAAGAATAGTGGACAGCTCAGAATTGCTGGGAGCACTGATTAACCAAAGTAGAGGCTAAGGAGCAAGAAATATATGGCTGATCCACAAGAAAAGACCTGCTGAGACAAAGAGAGAGAGAGAAAACACTGGATGAGTGACAGCTTGCCCAGCCTCCTATACTATAAGGGCAGGTACTATTAATTTTTTACATTCTTGTTCACATGGCCTGTGTTCTAGACTAGAGCAAGGGAGACTGATCAATGTCTGGCATTTTCAGCTACCATACTAGAGAGCAGCCTTTGCCTTCCACCAATACTCATAAGACAGAAAATTCCTCATACAGTCTGGGCATGGTGACTCATGCCTGTAATCTAGCACTCTGGTACTCTGAGTGGCTGGAGGCAGGTGGATAGCTTGAGCCCAAGGGTTCGAGACCAGCCTGAGCAAGAGCAAGACTCATCTCTACTAAAAACAGAAAAACTTGCTGGGAGTGGTGGTGGGTGCCTGTAATCCTGTCTACTTGGGAAGCTGAGGCAAGACCCAAGAGTTTGAAGTTGCTGTGAGCTATGATGATGCCACGGCACTCTACCCAGGGCAACAGAGTGAGACTGCCTCAAAAAAGAACAGAGAGAGAGAAAATTCCTCACAGATAAATAAGAACTCAAATATTAAGAAACCAAAATAATCTATTCTACCCATCTGACAGGAAGTTTTAGAAATCATCTGAGAATACATGCAAAATACTTTGTGAACTGTAGTGTTCTAGATAAATTATTATTCCTTAAAGGTGGCATGTCCTTGACTGAGAGGTGGGATCCGGGATGGCTGGGAAGGACGAATGCTACTCGACAGAACCTGAAACCTGCTCTTTTTTCTCATTCTGTCATGAAAACCACATACTGACCCTGCTGAACTCTATTTAGACTTTGCTAAGTTTATAGCCAAAGGCAAAAACAGCTGAAATTTCTTCTGGGGGACAGTTATTCTTCACTTTCCCATTCAAATCATATACTAAGCTTCTCAAAGCTATAAGACTGCTCACAGGCAAACCAAATAAGCAGCTTGTGCATACTGAGTTTTTAAAAATTATTATAATGACATAATAACTTTTCAAGTACAAACACGTAGCATTTGCCCATGCATCAGTGTAGGCATGCTTTTATAGGGGATTGCTCAAAACATTCCCTGGCTTATAAAAGAATTATTCAATTTTATTAAACAACGTATCTAACACTTACTTGGGCATCCTTCTTCCCCCATATGTATTTTCCTGGTGTCCTCCAAATATATGTCTTGGAAATCAATGAGTCTATACTATCCATGTAGATTTCAGAAACTTATAAATCTTTTAAGGAAAACATTGTGTAAATTTAAGATACAGGTACCATCCTTAAAGAAGTACTTTCTTAATGTAACATCTCCCTAACCGAAGACAAGGAAAAAAACCAAAGATATGAAGAAGTGACAAGTATTTTGTTTCAACAAGACTGTATTAAACATGAGTTAGAACCTCTTATAATTGAAATAAGTTTTATAGTGGGATACTAACGGAAGCTCATAAACACAATGAGGAAATTGGATGAAAATAAGTGGAATCAACTGATATAAAAACAGTACCTATGAATATAAAATATGAAAGAAGGAACAAATATAATTTGCAATGGCTTACCTGAATACCTTCTCCATATTTGCATTTGGGCAACAGAGATTTCAACAAATATGAACATACCTACAAATATACCAGTGACATTGGTATTGTTTCTTTTCCTCCATGTTGTGGAATGTCGTTCCACCATAACAAGGCCATCACTACCTCTCCCAGCAGAGGGCTGAGCAAGTTACTATAAAATCAACTTATGGGGCTGGTACTCGCGCCTGTAATCCCAGCACTTTGGGAGGCCAAGCAGAGAGGTTTCCCCAGAGATCAGGAGTTCAAAACCAGCCTGGGAAACACAATAAGCTTTGTTCTTGCAAAATAAAAAACTAAGAAAAAAGAGCCAGATACATTATAGCTGTGTGACCCTATAATCCCATTTCTTGGGAGACTGAGGAGGGAGGATACCTTGAGCCCGGGAGCTTGAGTCTGATTGTGCCACTGCACTCCACCCTGGGTGACAGAGAAGAGGGACCCTATCGCAAAAAATAAAACAAATAATAAAATCGCCCTATGGAAGAATTAAGCCACAGCTGCTGTGGCATGTCTGTTATGGGGAAAACTTCAGTTACCATGAAGGGCCCTCTACTGTGCCATGAATGGTGCCCTTCAAAGTGTGGGTGATAAGCCAATGGCCTGGTGGTTAGTGAAGCTGCATCTGAGTTCGCTCTTTTCTTTGGGCCCCACTTTTGTCTCTTTTCAACTTAAACTACAACAAAGTCAAGTCCCCTGATTCTTTTGATCTCTTCAGTTGAAACTCCAGTTCCCCTGAGATTCTCCACTACCCAAACTGCCTCATTACTCCTTAAGTGACAAGTGGACAGGTAAGAGATAGAAAATAATACAAAGGTGTTTTTGTTTCCAGTATAGCAATCAACTACTTCTCCCTCCTTTGGAAAGCATGAAAGGGACTTGTCAGTCCTTTAGGAAGAAAAAAAAAATAAAATAAATTTTATGAAATAGTCTGACATCCAATAAAATCAACAACACAGGTCACAAAACTGCTGATCAATGGGAATTCAAATCAGATCATCTCATATAAACTATAACGAACTGGGGCCAGACTGCGGCAACTGGCCATAGACAAAAGTGTGCTTCTGTCTCTGTGGGACGACAACATAATACTAAAGCATGTGGGAAGATCAGGGATCAGGAAGGTGGAAAAGGAAAGGGCTATCAGACAACCTGATACATAGAGGGCTTGAGGGATGGAGAGAAAAGAAGAGTCTATATTTGGTAACTGGAACAGGCACGGGGTGGGGAGGTAATCCTATGAGAACGAAACTCAAAAGGCAAGAATCCCAAACCAAGAGCAAAAAGGTCATACAACATCTTTAGCAGTCAGCTAATCTCAGCCCGGGGATGTGCCACAAGGTATTGTATCTGCAATTCATGCAAATTCAAATGCACTTACTAGCATATGTAAATTATATGCAGATGGTGTGTGGATATCTAAAAATAGGAAGAAGAGGTAAACTCTTCTAATAAAGGTTAGTCTTTTCTAAAATTCGTGAGATGGCAGTTTGCAAAGACAACAGAGAAAGAGGGAATTCGGGAGAATCTACAGGAAAAACACAAGTAGTCTACTGCTCTTCTCAATTCCTGGGAGCTATTTTAGGTGTTTTACACACAAGAGAACTCGCCATAAGTTCCCAAAGTAGGTTCCAACCTCAAGATCCTATCCCCTTCTTAGGGTAAGAGGAGGTTTTTGATTCCCACGGGCTCTTTTTGGGCTCCTACAAGGAATCTTTCTTTCATAGCCACATTTCCAGAGCACTCACAAAGGTTGTCACTTAAATGCAAAAACACGGAAAAAGTGTCTCTTGCTTTATGTGATTCCAACCTCACAGAGGGTGCCTATCCAAGTAGAGAAATGGGAAAATTAACCACCGTCCCAGTGAGAGTCCAATTAAAACTTTATCTTTACTTATCACCTCAAATAATAACATTAATAACATCTTTATCTGTGGTACTTTACTTTCCAAAACTCTTTTGTTACGTTATGACTAGCTGGTACTCATCATGTTTAATTTCATAAAAAGACTGTAATAGAAATGCTTGAAAATGGAGAGATTTAAGCTCCAGCTGCCCCATGACAATCTCCAATCCAGCTGCCCCATGACAATCCCCAAGGCTCCCAAAGCTGGAGCCTTCCCTTTCCTATGTTTTGTTGGGTTTTGTCTCACTATAAAGCTTTCCTTGTCTTACTTAGGTCTGGTATTGAGTCTCTGCAAGTGATGGTAACAGACTCCTTGCTCTGAATAAATAGTTTCTGGTCTTTTTGGGTGCCTTTCATTTACTTCCACAGAATAAATACCATTGTAGAGTCAGATTTATATAATCATTTATTATAATAAATAATTTTTGTTACTTACTTAGAGTCACATGGGCATACAGCATTAATAATCTCTGCAAAGCAAGCCCCTCTATATGGATAGAGCCCGGAGTGCAGTTGGGTAAAGCCAGGCCACCAAGTGTTAACTCAATACAACACTGTAGTGCTCTGGAGATTACAGTGCATGTGGTCAATGCAGGAGCTAATTTCTCATCTACTTGACCACAAATTAATTTAGCTACACAGGTAATTGGATGGTATGGGAACAAAAGAACTCCAATTCTGACTCTGCCATCCAGTGACATTAGGCACATGGTTTAACTTCTGTAGACTTTCTCTCTCAGCATGGGTTTTTGTGAATAGTAAACAAGGCAACATGCAGATGTGCTTAATTTGATGAGCAGTGGCTTATATTGCATTCAGATATAGTCAAACAGCAACCCCACAGATATACGGAGTTTGTGTGTGTGTGTGTGTGGGGTGTTGGTTGTTTATTTTAAACAGGAACATGGTGATACTGATGTGGTGAGGAAGGTTCTAGAAGGATGCTTCTTGGAGGTCACAGACACAGTAAATCAAAAGGCTGGTGCTGGTACCCAGGTTTCCCCTAAAAGCAGAACAGTTTTTTACCATATAATCTTGCCTTCTTGGAGACCTGTTTTATGATAACTAATCAAATATTTATTATGTCCTAATTGAAATAACATATTTCCTCACTTTACACCTTTCTTTTTACACCCTACAGACCCAGTGTTATCCACATTTTATTACAGATTATAGTTAAAATGCATAACTACCATTAACATTAAACACATGTACACATGACTGCTTATCTTAGGTGTACTGAAACAAGAAGCTTCTACTGCAATTAACTGAGTTACTACAACATAAAAATGATGACCTCTCTTTTCACTCATAAAAACAAAATTCTAACTTGGAAGGCATTTGATATAAATAGGAGGGCAATCAATATCTATACAATATCTGTAAATCAGAGGTTTAATTATTTGCTCATCATGCTCTTTCTCTGATAGCTGTACAGAGAGTGAAATAAATAAAACAGGACTCTTTTTCTCCTTGTTCAGCATCAAAAGTGAGTGTCCACTGGCTGATCAGATTTGAAAGTTCTTGGATGCCTTTTTAAGCATTTGGTAATAACACAAAAAATAACACCGCTACCATTGACCTCTCAAGGTATTCAGCCTCTAAATTTCACATATTTCTAGACAGAAGAGAATAAGAAAAATATATAAAGAGCCAACAGGAGGCGAGAGGAGAAGATTAAAAGAGAAAGATAAATAAATAAACCGGTCTGGAAAACCTACTCAAATGCTTAATCCATTATTTAAAAAGGATACTTATCTCTTTCCCTTACTGCAATTTCCTTCTGCGTTAGAGGCCCCAGGAATTTGTGAGTTTTTTTTTTTAAATAAGAAATTTAAATTCAAAAAAACTATCAATTATTCATGTCAATAATATACTGGGTGAGCATAAATTATACCCAAATCTCATTTTAACCTATAACATCAATCAGACCCTCTATCAAAACTGTTACTGACAGTCAAGAGACAAAGTCCTCAAATCCTGAAGAAAAACACACTAAAATTGGCAAAGGGAAAAATAAAAATGTCTAGAAGTCACATTTTCATGATTATGAGTCATGGAATAATTAATGCATTGTTTAATAAAGATGAATGTTTAGCATTTTCTATATTCATTCAGCTTTCCTTAAAGAATAAGCAGCCATTTGGACAATTCCCACCAAGTCAGTTATTTTTATTCTCAGAGGTATCTGGACATTTTCCCTTTTACTCTACCTAAGATACTCTACCTAAGTTATGACAGCATACCTGTGTCAGCTAAGGAGCCCATCAGGAAACACTGAACTCTTTTATAACAGGTAAGATGTGACAAAATTATTCAAGGGACTCATAGAAGAAGCAGGCAGAATTAGGGGAAAACAACAGGGAATAGTGTGGTATTCTGGCCTAGAAATACTCGGAAACTCCTGAAGACTTGGGGAGGATGTGGTTACTGATTATCTAGAAAGGACACCTGTTAGGAGGTCATCCTTAAGGCCACCTGACAGGAATTATGATCTTTAGAAATGTAACTAACATCTGAAGATCACAGCAAGGAGGGAGAAGAGAATAAATACACGGTCACTCTCCTGAATTCTACTGACCCTCTACCTGAGGCTTCCCTGGCCAAACCAATTGGGAAGCCCAAGGGCAAGGTGGACCATTTATGTAGTCCCTAAAGGTCAGCTCTTTAGGGCTCTCTATGACCTCTCATAGAGCAAGGCAGAAGGTTTTAAAAAATCTACACGAAGGCCCACAGTATATATCACCATTTAATAGGTTATCTACTTCAACTGGAGTACATTTTGCTCATTCATTTCAACCAGTCAAGATCAGCACTCTTGCAATTATTCTGGTTAAGACAGAATAAACATTTGATACCCAACACCACACTGACAATCAACTGTGCAATATCCATTCTTGCCTTTCTATTCCTACCTTGGTAAATTTGACCCCAACTACAATAGGAAAAGAAAGAAATAATATGGATGAAAGAAATGATAAGTTCATAGGTACTGGGAAAACTGATAGGAGGGATATCCAGCTCAGTTCAGGGAGGATTAGATTAGGCATCGCCCAGAAAGTGCCATGGGTTGGAGATAGAGGAGGGACTCTCCAAGTGTAGATGGTGAAAAAGTGAACAGTTGGGACATTCAGAAAATTCCACAAGTCCTGTAGGGCTGATGAGTGAAGTGGGAGGAGGAGGAGTGGACGCACAAAGCAGAGCAGACTCATAATGTGGGAGGGGCTGGGTTAGGAAGAATTTTGTATTTTTCACATATGTCAAGACATTAAAGGACTTTAATGTTCTTATTTTGATTCAAAAGTAACACTTAGGCAGCAGGATGGGGGTGAGACCAGAGACAAGGAACCCATTTAGAAGATTCTTACAAAAATGTAGTTGAGAGATGGGGAATAAACTAACATAATGGTGAGTGTGGGTGGCTGGGAGAAATGTGTGTAAGGCTTTGAGAGCTATTAAAGAGGAGGAATTAAACAGCAAGAACTGTCAGGACTTGAAGACTAGTGGTTATTGAGGCAAAACGGAAGGCCGGCCTCTGATGTGAAGGAAGCCTATTCCTATTGTACTGCAACTTTTCATGTGAAGCCACTTCCCTGAACCTAGAAGAACCTAACTAAGATGTTACTTAGTCCAGTGTATTATGCCACGAACCCATCTGTATAGAAACAAATTTGTTGCATATTCTTTCATGAACATAAAATCCATGGCTGATAGTAGGATCTGAGAGTTTGTGTCCCTCCAAAATTCAAGTGTTGAAATCTAACTTCCAAGATGTTGGTATGAAGGGGTAGGACTTTGGATGGCAAAAAGGTTGTGAAGGTAGATCCCTCATGAATGGGATTACTGCCCTCATAAAAGGGGCCTGAGTGAGCTTGTATGCGCCTTCTACCACATGATGAAACAGAAAGAAAGATATCACCCATGAGCAAAGAGTCCTCACCACACAACATATCTGCTGGTGCCTTGATTTTGGACTTCCCAGCCTCCAGAATGGTGAGGTTAAATTTTGATTATTTATAACTTATCCAGTCTAAGGTATTTTGGTACAGTAGCCTGAAGTGACTAAGGTAACTATATATGAAAAGTGTCAGCTATTTTTCATACATGCTTCTTTTGTATACATGAAGCCTCTGGTAATGCACATTGGTAGTTAACATGACACGAATTCATTTGACAATCATGGATCAAGCAACAACTATGTGGTAATATATTGTAGATGCTATTTTGTAAAAGTATTAGAGAAAAAATACAAAAAATATTTTAAAAAACAAATCAACCTCTGATAAAGATCCTAATTTTCTTTGGTAAATTTGTCTGACCTACTGAGCTATAGGATAACTTTATCTTAACACATTTGGCTAAATCCTAGGTGTGAAGAAAAAAAAGTGGTTTGTTCTCTACCAATGAGTTAGTGTATTTCCCTTATAACCAGACAATGCTGAATATATCCACTGCTCTGCTTTGGAACACTATCTCCTACCAATAGCCTTCATCTACACGAATGAGAAAAGAGAAGGCCACACACAGTTTGGTTTCTGCCACACAGCAAGATTGTTAAAGCCAGAAATAAAGGGTGAAAGGAGACTAAAGAATCTGCAGAAATGTACTTCCACCCACCCTGGTTTAATTTTCCTTGAAAGAGAGATAAGAAACAAAATGAAAAATCCATTCCTTTTAGAAAATGAGTCTTTAACCCAGGGTCCGTTTATTTTGGAAAGAAATTAGATTCCCATAGAACACATGTTCAGAATATAATGCCGTGGTCTCATCTACTACACGTTGCTATGACTTTTCAGCAGAGAGAACATGTCACGGGAAGCAACCTAGGGAAGGGATGCGTTAAGTCAGACATCAATAATTCATTTATCAGAAATAGGAGTAGTGATATTAAATGCCAGCTGACTGTTTCATTTGCAGGGAGGTACTTTCTATTTTAAGCCTAGAATAATGCAGTTGGCTTCATTTGGAAGCTAAAATGAATGGAGGCATAGCTGAATCAAAGGACAGGTTTTTATGGTCCCCTCTAATAATGCTATTACTTTTGCATCAGTTATTTATGTATAACACACCACCATTTGGGAACCAGGAAAAGTGACAAGAAAGGGATTTTTATAACTTTGGTACTGCAGAGGTGATTTTCTTCCTTCCAAAACTTTGGCACTAGGAATGTAATCATGCAAGTCTAAGAGAGGTGATTTGCATAAAGTTTGAAGGGTACATTCTTTATGAGTACTAAAAACCTTCCAAGAGTTAGCTTCTTACTAAGTCATTTCCCAATTCAAAGCATTAGTAATCCATAACACAGGTGGATATAAAGTTCATGAGTAAAGTATTTTAAATCACACATGAACTTTATGTCCACCCTGTGTATTATTTCATCATTGTATCCCACAAGCATTTAGGACAGAGCCATTCCCATTACAGAGATTCAATGAATACTTTGTTAAGTGAATGAACAAACACAGCCAAGTATGAAATCATTCCAAATATGCTCTGAAGCCTATTGATCTGATTGTACAATGAGGAGGCATTGCTGTATGCCTCAATTTCTTTATTCTGACAATGATTAGAAATTTTTCTCCTCCACTCTTATATCAAATTCAAAAACTCATGCTCCATCCTAGGAGGTGAGGAAATAAAATAAAGAAAAAGCAGACTTACGGTAGACTAAATGAGTCATAGTTCCTAGCCCCCAAAGAAGCAAAAAACCTAGAGAAATAAACAGACTTTCAAGTCTTAATTTAGATTTGAAATGTTCATATGCAAACATATTTTGAGATAATTATAATTTTTACCTGATTATTTATCAAGTATTAGATATATGAACAGAACACATAATTATGAGTACAATAATAACAGCTATGATCATCTAGCACCTAAAATATAGTCGGCTTGGTATTTTACACATCTTATTGATAATCCTTAGAAAAGTATTATTGTGCCCATTTTAGAGATTAGAAAAAGAACTAACACCCAGAGCAGTTAGACCCAAAGACCATAAAGCTAATCAAAGAAGATGCAGGACTGAAATTCAACTCTTCTAAACTATAAACCCATTCATTTCCTAAGGCTATGTGACTTCTATCCAAGTAGAATTTTCTACCTATGGATTCATTCTTAAAGACAGACCCACCTATCATATCTTCCCCTACAGTCTAATAAGCAGAGAGGATATTTTAATTCTACATGCTTGAATACATGCTCTTGATCAGCCAAGAAAAAAAATCAGGCAGAACTGAGTGGGGCTCAAGGTATGTGTACAACCCTGGGCACTCTGACTTTCATCAAACAGAGGTGGGAGTGCTGGGATTCTACCCAAGAAAATGGCATAGTTCACCATCAAGACTGAAAATCTGAGCACACATCTGGAAATGAACAATGTCTGTGTCCTCTGACAATCAAACCCCCACTGTACTCAATGAACCACGGCCAGTGCTTAGAAGGGTCAAAACAGGACACAGTAGAATACCCCAGAGGGAGCATGACCACAGTGATTCTTCTCGAACAAAGGTCTTTGGAAACAGCCAAGTTTAAAAAGAATCCTCACAAAGAATTCAGTTTTAAAAGAGCGGTTTAAAGAAAGCATCAAAGCCCATATTCAACTAATTATCTTTCCATATAGACATTATAATCTAGACAACAACAACCAGGTCTCAAAGAAAACCATGCAGTTTAAGTTAGGTCCTTTTCTTTTCTTGTGTGGAAGTTCTGGGGAATTCTACCTATAGTGATTTTATTTTATTAATGCTTTCATCACTGAATCTGATCTAGAATGTTTACTTGGTTGTTAATACTAATAACAGCATATTTCTACAGCGACTTTGTTAAGCCTTCTTTGTAGAGGGTAAAAGGAAAACACACATGTTCAGTCAACAGTTTTCTAGGTCATATGGTTTCACCTAAAGGTAGTGACTTACTTAATCAAATAATAGTAGTTGGGAAATTTTTCCCTAAAGAGAAAAGGCAACTGGAAATAGCACTTAATAAATGGGCTAAACAGTTCTCTTCACAGCTTCTGCGATCCCAACTTTAAACACGTAAATAAAATTTCATATGAAAGTAACTAAATCACAGCGTTCTCCTGGGGAGCTTTGCAGTAAAAGGGAAAAAAGTTAACTAATGTGATATAGAGACTAGAAGTATCGACTAATCTTTTAAGGAATCTGGGTCACCGTAAGCAAGAAAAACTATTCCCCCATTCCCACTTAGTTGCTAAGGAATGTTAAAATATTCCATGTTATCAGATGGATGTGTGTTTTCATTTTTGTTCACTAAAACTACAGTAACTGCAAAGTGTAATTGTGGTTAAACAGGTTTCTGTGCCTCCTGACTCAGAGGCGGGTATAACAAAGTAATGTGTTTTGTAAATGACAATAATTTTTCTAGGTATTTCAGGTATATTAGTGAAAAACACAATCACTACAGAACAGAGAACGGCAAAGAATAAGTAAAATAAGAAAGCCTCTGGCAGTAATCTCAAATATAGTATTCAGTCTGATTGGGTGAACTTAACAGAATAAAATAACTCTTTTAGGAGATGCTTTGTTTTGCTTTTCCCTTTAACACCCCATCTTCCTTTAGCCACAGACCAATTATCACATGATGAGCAATATCCCCTACCTTCTATCCTCAAAACCTGAAAATTGGAAGCCTTTCCCTAGGGCGTTCTGTGCAACCCTTCACACTCTGTGGACCATCCCTTTTTCTTACTCAAAAGCTCCAATAGAAAGGTATTTGTTCATCTTGGCACAAATTAGGGATAATTTGTTACCAAGGATTTTGAAGAAAATACTTCCCTCAGTATGATCAGAAAACAAAGCTCCTTGCCAGCCACACGCCAGCCACCCTCACTTGAGCCTTACTTGTTCTCATTGCTTGCATCATAACGAGGCATTGGGTCCAAGTCATTCCCATTCACGTCACAACTTGCTAGAGCATCCTATGGCCACAGAGGAGAAAGCAAGAGAAAGGAAACGGGCATTCATTAATTAGCCATTGACCCACAGGCTCATGCATTTTTAAACACATTTCTGCAAGCAAGTAATTAGGTTAACTAATACGCTCATGGTTCGGTGGTGTCAGGATGCCTTAGGGAGGGACGGCTTGTTGGGTAATAATTAGTGTGGTATTTTCCCCCTTAAGGTGAAGAAGTATTCCACACAGATCAACGACGTCCCAGTCTATTCTTACCATAACTTTTTCCTCTCATACTTACGATGACTCAGTATGTGAAATGATTTCTTGAACTTGTAAAATATTTATATTATGATAAGGAAGTTGCAAGATAGGAATCACTCATGTATCACTGGCAAGCCAATTAAAAATCAATATTAGATATTTATTATGTGAGGTATCTTGGGACCTCCATTAGGCAATGCTTGCCTGGTGTCAGATACCGCGTCTACTATAAAAGAGCCTGGAATTCAGATCTTTTACTAATACCCACTGGCTTTTGGACAAACCAAAATGGTGAACAAGGTTTTCCCACGCATAGGTTTCAAAATAAGGAAACTATCTTCAAAACCAAAGGTGGATTTGTTTGTTTGCTTTTTGAAATGATGGTAAAATATCTCCAAAAGAAGAAAATTTACTGGGTTGTTATTATCCTTCAAGTTTATATAGTTGTAGATAGCCTAATTAAAGATGCTTTGAATTTTCTTAGGGTTTATGATTATTCCTAATTTCAATGTTAATGAAAGTAAACATTGTCTTGTTTCTCTGCCTTTCTCAAAGGCTCTTGTTTCTGAAAATAATTTCTTTTCTTTTTTTTTATTAAGTCATAAATACATAAATCATGTATACATTAATGCACTTATGGGGTAAATGTGCTGATTTTATATACAATTTAGAATGCTTACAGCAAACTGGTTAATACAGCCTTCACCTCATTCACTTAATTATTGTGTTAAGACATTTATACTCTACACTAAATAGATTTGACATGTACCCTAGCAATATGCACAAAATAATTTCTGATACATAGAGCCTGAAATGTTCGGGACAATTAAGCAAAATACACATTATATACGAAGGTGGGAACTTCCAGC
The DNA here is from genome assembly GCA_963574655.1 of Perodicticus potto. Taxonomy (NCBI): domain Eukaryota; kingdom Metazoa; phylum Chordata; class Mammalia; order Primates; family Lorisidae; genus Perodicticus; species Perodicticus potto. Next base: position 28,139 of record CAUYRH010178555.1, read on the forward strand.
TTACACTGCACAGAGGGGGCCCTGCCAGCCTCCTTAGTGGTAATCAGACCATGAAGGTCTCAGATAGTGCCCGATGTAAATAGTGTCCAATGTAACTTACTCATTTTCCTTACAAGGAAACAGAGACCCCAAAAAGGTTAATTTCTGACCTATTTTGGCACAGAAGAAACCAAGACTGGGACTCAGAACTTTCAGCCCACTGAGCCTGGAGTTCTATTCCCCACTGTCTCCAACATAAGGAAAACTGAGAAGGCACCGGTAAATTACACAGCAAATTCTCTCCAAAGGGGAGAAAATGATAAAGGGAAAGACTGCAATTACTATTACATGAAGCTATTTGTATTTAATCCAATACATTTGTATGCAGTGGCAAGTAGCAGCACACACTGAAAAACCTCTCTGCAAGTGACAAGAAAGACATCTCCACTGGGGATAAGCAGCCACAGTTCCTGTTTTTATATCTGACCCTGGATAACTCACTTCAGTCTTCAGGCTTCAGTATTCTTCTCTTACCAAATAAGAAGACTGAACTGAAGTTCCTTTTTAGCTTCAAAACTCTGTGCTGTGAAGAGCCAAGTTTATCTGAGTGCACTTGGACGCAGCTACTCACCTGTTTCGCTCATCTAAGAACTAAATGAATTTGGAGTCCCTTCTTAAGAAAGGGAATTGACTGATAACTACACACCACTGGGACGCTAGTCATCACCACCCTTTATCAAGAAAGAAGAAGCTGAGAGGGAAGGAGATGAGAAGAGTAACTTGAGAAAAGCTCTCAGTATTTTTTTCTTCGTAAAAGAAATAAAAAGCGTTGCCTGACTGGTTGGATGAACTGCTGAGATGAGCAGATGTTGTTGGTGGCAGATGGCGTCCGCGGTGGGGTTTCTGCTACCTTATTACTTTCTTTGGGTGGGTCACAGCATCAAAGGCATTCGAAAGTTGAAAGTGTGATCTCATGCTTTCTGTATTCCAAGAGCTCATCTTATGCAAGAAAGGAGCAAAACACAGAGACTAGAGGATGTAGCTGCATTTTGTTTTTCAGTAGCCATCCACCTTATTGATAATCTTAACGTGAATTCCTCTGCTTCCCAGGAGGGAAGACATTCTGACCACAACGAACACTCACATAGTTCTGCATCAGATCCGGATGGGTTCTTTCGATGCCATCATCCAGGATGGTGACCACAATGTTCTTTCCTGTGTAGCCTCTCTTCCAGGCTCCTTCGATATTCATGTCTGATTGGCAGGGATGCGTATTGTCACTGCAGTGCTAAAGGAACAAGAAGACATTGCAAGATTTCTAAATAGTGAGAAGAGGGGAAAATTACCAATTTTTAAAAATAATGCATGAAATTAGTAACAAGTCAGTGGACTTCCCAGTAAAGTAGAAATTGTCGGACCTCAACCCTGACAATAGGAAAGAAAGATGTAAAGAGCAAGTGAAGTAGCAATCTCTGCCCCCAGATCTGACCTGTTCTGACACCATGCATCCTTTGGAAAGTATACCACCACAGCAGAATAATGGACAAATCATTTCATTGTTAGCGTGTATTAATGACACACAAACAGACATCAGAATATTAAGAAAAAAAAGAATATTTCATTTATTGGGTGGCACCCATAGCTCAGTAGATAGGGCGCTGGCCATATACACCCATGCTGGTGGGTTCGAACCTAGCCCAGGCCAACTAAACACCAATGACAACTGTAGCAAAAAAATAGCTGGGCGTTGTGGCAGGTGCCTGTAGTCCCGGTACTTGAGAGGTTGAGGCAAGAGAATCCATCGCTTAAGCCCAAGAGTTTGAGGTTGCTGTGAGCTGTGATGCCAGAGTACTCTATTGAGGGTGACATAGTGACACTCTGTCTCAAAAGAAAAAAAAAAGAATATTTCATTTATCAATCCAAAGTGGGTAACTGAAAAACATACTTTATAATTTCTTAACTAGGCAACTAAAAGCCAATTCACCATCAAATGGAACTAACTCAGGAAGCTTTTGTTCATTCAGCTAGACTTGTGCAACTATAAGGAACCTACAAACAAGAAAATATAACATGTTCTCCAAACTTCTTTCACTAAACTAGCAGTGGCTATTGTACCGTCATTTGCAGGCAGTAGACAAACTCACTCAGCGCTACTTTGAGAAGGGGAAGGGCAATGGTGCAACGTCCAGAAAGGCGCCCCACACAGGAAAATGTGAGTGAGGGCTTCAAAGGCAAACCGTCAAACACAGAATTCTAGCTCATTATGGGTAGTAATTTCACTGCGCATTGCCAACAGCAAACATACTGAAAAATAAATTCAGCCAGCAGCTTTTCCTGATATAATTTACTAGCATTTGTCCAACCCACACAACTGTTCCTTTAATGTCCATCTCTTTGAAATATCCCCGAGCGATGTTGTTTTCTAGGTTCTTAGGACTCATTAGAGGAACAAAACGAAAGAGACGTGCTGCTACCTAACCCCACAGACACACAAGCCACCCAGGCTCTCCCCATTCTCTATTCTCCTCCTGCTTCTCCTTCACTTTGGGAGTGGAAGGGAGTCCAGCTTTAGGTGCTCTGCGCAGAATGGAGATCCCACTCCACTGATTCATTTAGCACATCCTTTACTGAGCAATCTGCTACGTGCTGAAGTCTGCAGTAGCAAGGCCAATGAGGTCCCTGCGTGTCCCTATGGGGAAACATAGAAAATTAAGTAGTAAATAAACATGACCCTTCAGAATGTTCCTTGTGTTTATTTATTTATTTATTTTTAATTCTTTGAGTCAGAGTCTCACTCTCTTGCCCTGGTTAGAGTGCAATGGCATCATCATTGCTCACAGCAAGCTCAGTCTCTTGGACTCAATCAAGAGAACCTCCTGCCTCAGCCTCTTGAGTAGCTGGGACTACAGGTGCCTGCCACAACACCCAGCTAATTTTTCTATTTTTCATAGAGACAAGGTCTCAGATTGGTCTCGAACACGTGAGCTTAGGAAATCCACCCGCCTCAATCTCCCAGAGTGTTAGGATTACAGGCAAAAGCCACTGTGCCTGGCTGCTCCTTGTGTTTTAAAGAAGCTAAAAGCAATGATATCATGGTGCATGCTGATGGGCCTGGGTACCCTAGAGTAGGTGAACTGGTCAGAAGAAAGACTCCAGTCTCTGAAAAAGTGAAATGTGAGCTGAGACATAACTGAGGAGAAAGAGCTGGTCTGCCCAGGAGCCTAGGGACAAGTGTCCTGGGATGGACAAAGCAAATGCAAAGACTCTAAGGTGGAAAGGAGATCAACACATTAGAGAAAGAGAAAGCAGATGGGTGTGGCTGAAGCTTAGCCATGGAGGGAGAGAATGGCACACAGGGCATCAGATTAGAAGAGGAGGCAAGGTCAGATCATTCAGGGCTCTGTGGGCCACAACTGGGCTGGCATTCCAAATACGTCCTAAACAGAAGCTCCTTTCTTTCCAAACCTTATCCCTTGAAATCAGAGGCTAATTAGTAACAGATACCTCTAATGCCTCCTGACATGAATTTCTTAATTAATTTATTCCTCATATAAGATTTCTTTTTTTGTTGTTGTTGTCGTAGTTTGGCTGGGGGCTGGGCTTGACCCGCCACCCTTGGTATATGGGGCTGGCGCCCCACCCACTGAGCCACAGGCACCACACCATATCAGATTTCTCTTTGTTAAATGTTATAAATAAATTCGAGTAGTTTTAAGGATTCATTCTAACAATGGGTAAACCTATGTTTTCACAACACACAATACAATTTCATAAAGAACAAGGGCTTACTCATTTCCATGAACTTTTCCATCTTTTTCCCACTTTCTTGATTTTTCCCAGCACGTGAGGCCCTGCACGCATATTCTTTGCTGATCCAAATCCATAATCCATCCTTCCTCCAGGTTTTAGGGCAGAGCCTTGAACCTTGTGCACAGGACTTCTTCAGCCTACTCATTGTTTTCCCTTTCCTTAAACTCAGAAACACCAATGTACACACACATTCTCTTCTACACAATTCAACCCCTACTCAGTGAGTTCTGCTGGGCTATTGTTGACTATTGAATCAGTTCTATCCCCTGATCATAAGGCCCTATCATAACATTCATTTAACTAAATCTAACATAGGATTTCAGAAATCTTGGCCAGAAATGAGGAGCATAGCCTCAACTTTATTTCTACAATGCTTATTGCTCTGACTTCTGCGACACTCAAGCCAGTGAATGCCTGGTTGAGATAATAATGAAAAAAATTGTGTAGATTTCCAAAATGCCTATGTTTTTCAGAAGTCTCATTCCGGCCAAAGGTCTGGGCTTCTCCTCACCAAATATTTTAATTTAACACAAAGCAACCTTGACAGGTTTTTATTTCATTTTCTTTTCAAAACCTGCTGTGGCCACCTGAGGTATGGATTGTGATGTGAAGTAATGTTAATGTGGCCAAGAGGTGGGCAGGAGGAAGGAAACACACAGGAAATGGGTAACCCACAAATGGGATAACCGTCCTGGAGTGGAGGGATGCTGCCTGAAATTGTAATTATGAAAATTGAAGAAAACCAGCTGTCTATGGAAAACATATGTGTTAAAAGCGAAGCAGCTAGGTTTCTTCATTCCACCTCTGCTTCTGCTCAATCTGACTTTGCCATTAAATCTTCTTGTACCACCTTTTTTCTTTTTTTCTTTATATCCACCACCATAGTAGAGGTGAAAGACAGGAAATATTCAATTGATGCTTTCATCTGTATGAATAATAATGAAAGCCTGGTGTGTCCCTTGCAAATGAGTGATAAGGTCAGAGGACACTTAAATCAGAACCCTAAATTCTGCATGTGAACCTTAGATGTTTTTAATCCATTTCAAATGTTCCAGACTTCCAGACATGTTTCTAATGTAGTTGTTTCCTGTACCCAAGGTAGCCAGAGCATCAAAACAACACAAAATACTGAAGATACTCAACATTGACCAAGGATGGAAATAAGTTCATTATTTCCTTAACTGACTGATTGAAGTAATCTTTAAACAAGGCTTTATTTACTTTCCAGGATTCTATGTCATAGCAGCACCTACAGGCAAAGGGGTCAGGAAGCAGCCATGACGCTTTCATATGTGGTCACCCACGATGAAAAGATGCTGCCAGAACTGGAACTAAAGATAAGCCGCTGGAATTGCATTACCGCATAGGCAGCCCACAGTTAGGTGCTCACAAAAGGGGATGATCAGAACCTTCCAGCATATTTGAAGCTGCTGAAAACTACATACGTGCACAATATAGGCATGAAAGATATTTACAGTAAACATATATACCCTCAGTTCTGAATAATACACTTCATTTCTACACATAGATGATTAAGTATTTAGAAACGATACTGGACACACAAAACAGAAAATATCCTGTGGAAACAATGGTTACTGTCAAGGTCTCCCTCTTTCTTATTCATAAAAGCTTATATTCGGTTTAAGAATAAAACTTTAAAGAGAATGCTCTTGTGAGTTCAAAACATGGCCTATTCCATACCAGGCTGATGAGCTATTCTGCGTATAAGCCATGGAGTGTGCCCACTTTTTCGTCTTCATGAACATATCCCAGTGCTTGCTCAGTGATAGAACACTTTAAACCCAGAACACCTTCGCTATGTTTTCATTATCATCTTCTTCAGGCTTGGCAGGGGCAGTGGAAATCAATGTCATTCTTAAACTGCTCTAAGTTCTAAGGGTCTCAAACGAACTACCATTTTCTATGCTGTCGATAACATTGAAATTCTTGTAGAACCACCCAAGGGACTGTAACACACTGGTATGCATAAGGAGGCGGTCAACATAAGGAAGTAGACCCCGCTGCACTGATATGTACATGTGGTGCGTGTCTGGTCTATGAAAATTAGCTCAACCACGGAGGTGGTCAACTATGGAGGCTCTACGGAGTACTGTTCATTATTATTGATACAGTGGCTCATAACACTTCATCTCTGACTACACAATGTTATTAAAAAAAGACAGAACTAACTAAGCAAAAATTAGTTTTAGAGACAGATAAAATACATCTAGCCGACGAAGTATAGATAGACTTGAAATTCTTCATAAAATCTGGACCTTAGGAGTTGTCAGAAATTCAAAAAAAAAAAAAAAAAAGAACAGATATTTCCTCAAGTGAAAACATACCACAGCCAAGCATTGTCTTGAATACCTTATGTCAAATAGCAACATTTAAGGCTTAGAACAACCATTTTTGAGAGGTATTTTTATAATTTGCTTCTAACAGATAACGAAAGTGAGGCTTAATCAGCCTCAATAACCATTCACAGTTCAAATAGCTGGTCAATAGCAGAATCAGAATTCAAACCCAAGCACTCTGACACCTGAACAAAGGCTAGGACACCTTTGAGTTTAAAATTAAAACAGAAAGGGCTTAGAGCAGGGTCCAGCACTAGGAAATTCAGGTAAGAGTAGATAAGGGGTAGATAAGAGTGGATGTTTGGAGAACAGTTCCTAAAGAAACTCAAATAACAGAAATCACACCGCTCTTAGCACTATGATCAGTACATTCAAAGGACAAAGTCGAATATAGCTGAGACCATAAAGATCTTCTAATTTTTCCTTATTCCATTGACTTTCAATAACAGGGAGCTCACTTCTTTATCATATAGGGAATGATGTGCTGATAAACAGGTTCTTAAAAAACATAGTCCCTATTTGTAGGCTTTACCAAATTCCATGAAGCGAATATTTGTATCATGGCCAATTTTAAACTACCACAATCACAAAAATTCCTGATTGTGAAATGATAAACTTCCACTACTGTGAGAAGGCAGATCGTGTCAGGATGCCTTAGGGAGGGAGTGCTTGTTGGGTAATAATCTGGCAAATCGTAATTCCATTACGATTCCAGCAGGCCATTGGAAACAGCCCACCATTCGTGGCTCCATTTCTGAAGAAGTCATGGGAGCCAATGGGTCTGACCTCTGCTTCTCAGTACTTGGAAACTACCCTAAGATTAGTTTCTCCCCTTTGCAGTTTCAGACAATCATTTCATTCCCTCTTGCATTTACTAAGAGAAGACTTTCTTTAACCTTTCTTTCTCAAGGCTACTTAAAAAAACTAGACTTTGGACGTTTGTGAGGAAAGCCATATCTGATATCAAATTAATCTTGGGGTATGTTAAGTACAGATTCTGTGCCTCCAAAACTGAAATTGGCTTTACAGATTCTTGAAAATTTAAATTAAGGTAAGTTAAGTCCTAAGATGTATTTACTACTGTATTTATGGGTCAATTTGATCAACTTCAAATCTTTGTTATTACACCCCACACACACACACATAATGCCCTGACCAAAACAGATTCACTGTCCAATTATTCAGATGATGGTTATTTAATATGTGAATTATCCAGAAATTCCATAAAAGTCTGTTTTGTTTTAACATCACCAATCTGAGCAGAGTAGCAAAAGACACAAGTAAGACAAATCAGTCAGGGGAGAGTCTGAATTCCATCTCCACTATTTTCCAGTTGTATGATTTTGTCAAGTCACCTAAATTCTTAAAGCCTTATCTATAGTTTAAACACAGAGAATTGCTGTGAAGACTAAAGAAGATCAAGTAGGTAACATCCAGCTGGGCTGCTGTTGTTATAATCATGTTGTTGTTTATGATACCATATTAATAGGAAGTATAAGTGTTCCTAATAGTTTAGGGAAGAACATTTTCATTTTTAAAAAAGGAGAGATTAGTTTACAATAATCAGATGACAGTTTTGTTCATTATCTGGAGAGGAGGGTTAGGCAAACTTGAAAGGGCAATTATCAAGACAGCTGTGATGACCTAAATATTTTATATTTGGGTCTTGGGCCTGTGCTGGGGGAGGGAGACTGGGGGATGAGCTATACCAGGGGTCCTCAAACTATGTCCCACGGGCCACATGCTTCGGTATGAATTGTATTTGTTCCCATTTTGTTTTTTACTTCAAAATAAGATGTGTGCAGTGTTCATAGGAATTTTTTCATAGTTTTTTTTTTTTTTTAAATATAGTCTGGCCCTCCAATGGTCTGAGGGACAGTGAATTGGCCCCCTGTTTAAAAAGTTTGAGGATGCCTGAGGTATACAGAGAGAAAAAAAATACTATTCCAATGGGTTTTGGTCAAATGCTTTGGTCTCCTATTAAATCCTGTTTTACTCCTCACCTTCATGCCAATATTCCAACTCAGCTAGAACCATGGTTCCTATTTACTATAACATAGTTCTGACACTGAGTTATTTCTCAGCTACAAACTCTCATAGGTGCCTCACAAAATGCCAAAGAAACCTCAGAAAGTAGTAGATGAAGAAGGCATGGGGCACAGACATGCCTATAGAGAGGAAAACAGAATAAATCCAGTCCCCAAATTCTACTCATAATGTAGGATTAAGAAATCAAAGCAGGGCAGGCAAGGATAACAGGGTGGTTCTTGGTCTTAGTTAAATGGATAATATTCTTCATTTGTACATTTTGTGATCGTCTTTGAATCTTTCCGAACCTAACTCATCACCAGTTAGAAACTTTCGGTCTTAAGAATACTTAGACTGTTAAGAATACTTAACAAAACAAAAACCAATAAACCAATGAATGCATCTTCTGTCTTTTTTAAGGAGTCTTTCCATGTCTTTTTTCTGTCTTTCCAGATTAGTGCTTGGAGAACTGGTTTCAGCTGTATTACCCAGCCATGGTGCTAATAGGTAACTAGCATCTCTAAAATTTAGTGGGCATTTCTGTGGCACTAAAAAAAAAAAAAACTTACCTTTAATATGTACAGCCCTTTGCACCTGTCAGAACTCACACCAATTTCAAACGTCTCAGGTCCAAAAACTGAGTCAGGTTTTACAAACCTAGGTCTGAAACCACTGCCTCCATCTCCACTGTCATTCCCTCTTCTCACTTTCCACACTCCAGGACTACACTGGCCATGACACTGTCCCAATTGTCAAGTTCTTAAAGTCAAATACATTAGATGTTAAAATAGGGGTTTCTAGGACACTGTGCGAATAAGGAACCTACTCGCGGGGAAGCATGGGAAGACCAAAAGCACTTCCTAGAGAAAATAATATTTAAGCTGAGCCCCTAATATGAGTTGACTAGGCAAAGGGCAAGTGGGGATGAAGAAGATGTGGCTCCATTTTGGTAAAGGTATAAAAAAAAAAATCAGAGACTTGGACCAGGTGTGGTGGCTCACGCCTGTCATCCTAGGGCTCTGGGAGGCCCAGGCCGGTGGATTGCTTAAGCTCAGGAGTTCCAGACCAGCCTGAGCAAGAGTGAGACTCTATCTCTACTAAAAACAGAAAAATTAGCTAGATGATGTGGCCCATGCCTACTCGGGAGGCAAGAGTATAGCTTGAGCCTAAGAGTGTGAGATTGCTGTGAGCTATAATGATGCCAAGGTACTCTACCTACAGCAAAAGAGTGAGACTCTGTCTTTAAAAAAAAACCAAAAAATAAAACAAAAACGAGAGACTGAAGTGTTAAAGGAATTAACAAAAATTCAGTACAGTTGGAGAACATAGTTTGCGAAAGGTTAAGGTGAGAGATGAGAAAAATGGAAAGTGATGAGGCTGAAGAGGTGACCAGGGGGTTGCAGCACCGCAGAAGCTTACTAACATACAAGGTCATCAGCCTGAGGGAAGTCAGCCAAACCACCAAGGCAGGAGGAAAACCACCGTATGGACTTGAAGCAGCTTGTGTAAACAGAGCTGGTTGTAAAATTGGGACGAAAGGGCAGAGGAAACATTAAATATGTTGGATACATGATTCTAAGCAAATTCTAAGAACCCTGGACATTCAGTCAAACATAGCTATCCAGCAACTCTGCTCACCCATCCAACTCTCTTCATGTCAGTATATTTTATCTTTATATATTTTCTCTTTCCAGTGAAATTACAAGCCAATTGTGATGATGGAACTTACATGATTATTATTCCATATACCATATTTTTTAGTGTTTATAATAAAAATACTCAATAATTTGTGAGTGGATACTCACTTAGAAGGTACGATGTTAATTTTATGTGTCAACTTGACTGGGTTAAGGGCTTCCCCCAAAGCTGGCAATTATTATTTCAGGATATGTCTGTGAGGGTGTTTCCAGAAGAGGTTAGCTTTTGACTAGAGAGATAGTCAAAAAAGATTGCTATCACTAACACGCATAGGCATTACCTTGTCCGTTGAGGGCCTGAAAAGAAGAAAATTTAGAGGAAGGGTGACTTTGCTTTCTCCTTGAGAGCTGGGATCTATCTTCTCTGGCCCTTAGACACAGGTGCTACAGGTTTTTTGGCTTTTAGACTCAGACTGAGATGTAACACTGTTGGCTCCCCTGGCTCTCAGGCCTTTAGGGCTTGTTTGGAACCACACTACCAGCTTCCCTGGGCTTCCAGCTTGCAGACAGCCGATCACAGGACTTCTCAGACTCTAAAATCGTGTGAGCTAATCCATCATGATAAATCTCTTTCCAAATATATTTCTCTTTCTCTATATCCTATTGCTACTATATCTTTGGAGAACTCTGATGAATAAATAGGAAGGGAATATTAAGAGAAAAAGCAGAAGTGAGTCCTAAAATAAAAGGTAGAAGAGGATAACTGATATCGTCAAGACACATGATACAGGGAATAAAAAAGGTACAAACAGGATCTAGAAATCTTGATCTTCTGCACATTGACTCATAATAGGACAACTGATTATTCCACTTTGTCAAGGAAAAGGTCTAAGAAAGAACATAGGAAATGTACAAGGACTGAAGCCTTTATAGGGAATTACATGAGAAGAGAAGAAGATATTCATTTGCAGGTGCTTGTTATCCTAATGTGCTAATTACAGCATTCTATCCTCCTGGCAGGAGAAGTCAGAAGAGGTATAGCATGGTGACAGGTGAGCTATTATGCCCTCATAGGCCTGGTGGGAAATCTCTCCTGCTGGGGAAGAGGCTCAGGGGTGCAGGAGTCTATTTCCTTTGGAACAAGACCGGGCCTGCAGAAAGCCTGCAGAATGTTTCTCAACTCTTCTCTAGTTTTTGGTATCAGGCTCATTTGAATATTGTCTTCCCTTTTAAGGTCATTCAGCAATTCTTCCAGGAGTTGAGAATTCAGCTTTTGCCAAATGACTTTCCTCCTGGTGGACTGTGAGTCAAAACCCAATATTTCTTAACCTACTACTCTCTACTCCAAATTGGGCAATTAGTAAGTTATTAACTTGTGTTTGCTTATGGATAATTTTAATTAAAATGTTTTCTTTATGTGTTCATAAGCCAAGAAACTATTTCTATGTTAGAGCTTACAAAAATTAATTTTAGAAGCAACTGAGCTGCATTATTCAATAATTATGAGAACAATAGCAGGAAGCAGCCCTCGTTTTTTCCTAAAATACAATTTTTTGGTTTGCAATGTTTGCAAAACTCTGCTTGCATGAAACTCTTTACCTTCGAGGTTCCCTCCATCCACAAATCTGCTGAGAAAGCTCCGCCTCCTCCTTATTCACCGAGGATCAGGAAATAATGTTACTAGAATGGAACACCTTCTCCTTTCTTTAAATTGACTAGAATGCAGTATGGTTTGGATAAGAACAACCAACAGCCTGCAGTTCCCACCATTTTCACTTCTTCAAAGTCACAAAAAAATAATTTGACAAAAAAGGATGGGAAATAATTTTTCTAATATTGAAGACAGTTAAGGTCCAGGAGACGGAATTTGATTATCATTTGAAAATACTGGAATACAATTTTATTATTATGTCATCTTTCTTCATTTATGTTACTTCATAAATGACAATATATTTATGACATGTAATAGCAGAGGCAGCTATTTTTTAGGCAACAAAATTATCCATTTTTCATCTGAACAGATAATGAAGCACAGGGATATACTTTCATAGCACCCTTCTATACTTTCATTCATTCTGCAATCAGGTTTTGACAACATAATCATCTGCTAAATAGACAGGTGGATGAACAATGGACAGATAAATAGACAAATAAGTAATAAAATAATACATGCAGGTTTGCCCTCCAAGTCCTATCCCATTTCAATTTCTCATAATTGTTTATTGAAGGCTGCATTTTTTTCCCTGGACTTTGCAGAACTTCTGAACAGTGAAAGCCACTTCAATTTCCTTGCATCAACCCCTCAAACTCCCATAGAGACTCTTAAAAGCTACAGAATCAAAGACAAGTCACAAAGGTAGCACATGTACAAAAAGAGGGCACAGAGGGATAAAAGAGGAGGAGAGGATCAAATGCACCTGGCATTCTTAGACAGTTTCAACCTAGGAACCACTGAACTGCCCTGGTAGAACCCAAGCTTAACTAGTTCATCTCAACATGCAGAACAGGACAGTGTTGAAGTAAGGCACTAAGGTAGACACCTTAAAGTAGCAGTCCCCAGTCTTTTTGACACCAGAATCAGTTTCATGGAAGACAATTCTTCCAAGGATGAGGGGGTGGAGGGAGGGATGGAGGACCTGAAGGAGACGGAGCTCAGGCAGTGATACTAACACAGTTCTCGTCTTGCTGTGCCCCCCAGTTCCTAACAGGCCACAGAGCAGTACCAGTAAGTGGCTAGAGGTTGGGGATTGGAGGTTGGGAACTGCAGCCTTAAAGAACAGAACGATGTATCAGTTTATTATAATTATATACAAAAATAAAAAGGATGTGTATTTCAAATAGGTCTTTTTTGACCTTTTTTTCTTTCTAGATCTGTGAGATTACTGACTCAACTTTCTGAATGTTCCAGGTTCTGTAGGGTTTTCAATGCCCTCTAATAACTTATTACCCCAATACATTTATTTCTATAAGAATTCTGTAGTAAGTGTGGTACAGAAATGCTGAAAAAAGTGAATAATTTTATCGGTATGCCAACGTTCTTATTCTGACAAATGAGCCATCGTACCAGAAGAGGGAGGGTGGTGAAGACCCACACAGACCACACCACGTCACAGACCAAATCTGGACTCAGTTGTGCTTTCTGCCAATACACTAGCTCACTCTGATGCCCACAAGTCTTTTTTTCTCCTTAGAAACACGAATTTCTCAAGTATTACTACTCTGTATCTTTTTATGTAATCAAAGATTGGTCTAGAGTATATAACAGCTTCAAATAAAAGCACGCAGCTTAGAAAGGGAGAAAAAAAATCCTTACTGACATGAGCTATAATTTACATTGCCAAATTTGTGTTCTTCCCCTCTTGTACAAACCAGCTACCCCAAAACTTAATGGCTGGAAATGACTAATTATTACCCCTGACAGTTCCATGGGTTGTGAGTATCAGTAACATGATTCTCACTTGGGTTTTTTATACAGTTGCTGTCAGACGTCTATTAGTACGAGAGGCTTTGGAAGGTCTGTTTCACTAATGTGGAAGTTAATATGGCCTTTTCATTCACATGAACACTACCCTTAAAAAATTTTCAACATGATGTGTAGGACTTAGTTATTAACATGTATTTGTCACCATTGACCTATCTGCAAGTCCTTCTAAGGGACATGCATCTATTGTATAATTGTTTTATCCTGTAATATAAAGGGATGGCAGTTGCATTACAACTACTTTCCATCTCTGAAGTGTCCAAACATTTATTCTGACAATTGAGGCATCGTACCAGAAAAGGGAGGGTAGTGAAGACCCTTGGGTGTGTTTATATTTTTCCATTTCCAAGCAACATTTATTAAATGTCTTCTAGATACTGAGTCTACATCAGGGGATCAGGAAACACATGATCTGACCTTCATAAAATTTATATTCAAATCAGGGAAGATGGATAATAAAGAGACAAATAAGGCAGCATAATCAGAGATCATGGTAATAGTAATAAGGAAATAAAAAAGAGACCTGCATAGTATATTATTAAATTTATACCCTGAGTTCTTTATGATTTTTCTGTTATTGAGCTGTCATTTATTCAACAAATACTCACACTTCATTTTGAAAAGAGGCTTTTAGGAGTACTGGGCAACAAACCCCAGCCATGGAAGAGCAAGTCCAAGCAAAATTGATGTTCCAGACCTATTGCCATTTAAAATTAAAAAACAAAACAAAACACATTTTCACATTTCAAATAAAAATTTAAAAACAAAAAATTTTCTATCTATGACAAAAACTATAGCAATAAAGAATGTGATATGCTATTACTATGATGTAGTTACAGAAAAATAAATCTACTTATAGGTCAAAGCAAAAAATAATTTCAGCTCTGATAATCAGCAAAATCAATTCAGATAGCTACTGAAAAGACTGCTTTAATATTATTCCTTCTAGACTGCGTAAAAATAATTGTCTGAATCTAGCTCACATCATTGCTTTCATTATCTGCTCAAAGATGTAAGCTAGTATAAAATCTGCAAAGTTCTTACAAAGAAAATGAAATTTTTACGTGGGCCGGCCAGTAATATGTCTAGGGCCAAGTAATAGAGGCTTCAGAAAAAGATGAAGGATTCCATAATGCATTTGATAAGCCACTCAGTAAAGGAACCTACAGAGGAGATTGCCTCTTCGACCTGGTGAAGTTTCTCTCCAGACCCTGAAGTATAATGAGCAAGAAAACAGTCATTTTTATCCTACACTAGTAAGTGGTTAATTATAAATGTTTTTCTTATTAATAAAAATGTCAAATCCTTCTAAGAATCTAACCAAGCACCTTACTTCAATGGCAACCAACAGCATTTCTTATGTTAAAGAAAAGTGATCATTCCAGAAAAGTCACTCTCCAAACATAGTGGCACATCTTCATTTATAGGTAAGGACCTTGAACTTTCTCGACAGCAACTCCAAGCTCTTCCAATAGCATGTTCAGGGTAAACTAGAATTTGACTCCTGGAACCTGAGTCACATGTTTCCCCCATTCACTTGCAAAAAGAATAATGTTAAGACAATTAAATTCAATAATAAGGTAACAGCTTTTCATAGTCACACTCACCAGTCTCAGATACATATTTCAGGGCACAGTTTTCCAAACATGTTGTCTTTCCTACCTATCTAATTAGCAAGTTCTTCTTGAGTAACTAATATAAATAATTCACAGGCAACTGTGGTCCAAAACACCCTCATGTCTGACAGCAGTGTGTTTCCATTGTTGATTTAGAACAGGGCTTTCCAAAGTGGAAAAACTGAAGACCTTGAAAAAATGTTGAATTAGAGTTGCAGAGATCCAAAGGGCTGTTCAGTGCACATTGATAGACAAATGTAGCCCTTTCTACTTTACTCTGCAACACTTTATCTTGCAGCAGAAGAGAAGAAGGAGCACAGTGAACAAGAAGGTGAGAGATCATAGCACCCCAAAGATTGTAACTGAAACAAAAATGAAATAGATTTTATTCTAAATGGATGGGTTTAACTACAAATTCCTGAAGTTGCTTTCTTGTAAGCAGTTTATACTACATGTTAATCTAGAACACTTTCAGCTATAAGGAAAAGAAAAATTAACTAATCATAGTCAGAAAAGGTGATAGTTAGGATCCAACCGATCTGCAAGTAGACGATGTCTAGTTCATGACATCACTGAGGAACCAGACTCTTTCCGCCTTCTCAGCCACCATGCTGAGCAAGCTAACTGCCACAGCCCCTCACCTGATATCCCTCACCAGTATCTCAAGCGGAAGGGAAGAAGAAGTCAAAAAAGGCATTCCCCTCACAAGATAAAGAAGTCCTTCAGTAACAGCTCCATCGGGACTTGTTCCTTGGCTAAAAGTGGGAACTAATGCACCTTTCTCTGTCCTGGTGAGGAGCATGTGAGTCCCCTGACTGGCTTTGGGCTTTCATGATTTACACCTAAGGTTAAGGAAGAGTTTACCTTCTTTGAGATTAAGTGATCGTCACAATTACATAAACAGAAAGTCAGGGTTATTAAGCAGAAAATAATGAGGTATAGTTACAGAGGAGCAAACAGATAAGGTCTAAAACAGGGTTACTCATTAGCTTTTGTGAAATCATTCCATGTATCTAGCTAACTAGCTTTCGATACACGTATCCAGCTTTGTTAAGAGCTGTCTTTCTTTTATTGTATATTTAATTCACATTGTAACAAAGTTTTCGGGTACCTGGATTTCTCCAGGTTATTTGAAAAATCAAACATGAAGAATACCATTATTAAGTAGAGTATCAGTTCATATGACAGGAAAGATAAATATTTTAGTCCAACTTGAATTGAATACATTTTTCTTAGTGTATCCTCATGTTGCATTTGGAAATAACATGTTATGATCACCACGTTTGCTCAAATTAGTGTATTTAATTCAACAATACTTTCCATTCAGCACCATCCCACTCCTCATACTAGGTATCAAATGGAGTGTGAGGAAGAGTCACAAACATTTCTTTTCCTAAAGTAGAGCTGCTAGATAAAACACAGGATGTGCAGTTAAATTTGAATTTCAGAGGAACAACCCAACCATTTTCAGTATAAGTATATTCCATATATTGGGATATTCACACGGAAAAGTTATTCATTATTTATCTGAAATTCAGATTAAACCAGGTATGGTTTCTATTTTCATTTGCTAAATCTGGCAGCCCTTAATACTACTAGTCTAAGAGTGGGTAACTTGGCAACATAATGACAACCTGACAATCTGCCTTATTCCTCCACCTTTAAACAGCTGGATTAATATTTAAATATTTCTTAAGGAAGAATTAGGATGGTTAGAGTCAAAGGGAAAAGAGCAAGAAATACGCCCCTTTCCATTTTCTTCATCTCCAGAACAGGCTCTGGAGAATCTAATCCTGGTTTCAATAGGATAATAAAAGCCACTTAAATGTTAATCCTTCCAAGCACCCTTAAAAAAGATATGCAGTTCAAACAAAGAGAAACTATAAAAATATTTCTAACAAGTGTCTACATCATAACTCCTCCATCATAGGATAAAAGGAGACAATGACCCTCAAATTCCACAAAAGCAGGAGAAAAATACTTTAATCCAGCAGACCAAGTTGAAACCCCTGTGGAGCAGAAAGTCAGGTGGAGACAGAGCAGAAAAATAAAGAGGGAGCCCAGTGATAGAGAGACAGAGATAAAAACAGCCTCATCCAGAGGAAGCACCTCCTCAGTGGGGAAATGCCGAGGAACAGCCCTGAGATTTGAGCTCTGAGTGCAATGGAACAGAGACAGCAGTTACGGGAAGGCACCAGTTCTGGAGGTGGGGGAGTAACTAGAAAGGGCCGCCTCATTGAAGGAAGACTTGACGGAGGAGATAAGAAAGAGATAAGAAGTAGAATTCCTACAAAAGAAAAAGGGGATCACAAAATTGGAACACTATCTACCCTCTGCCTTCACTCCCTCCACAATCACTAATCCTAACAACTGTATCTTAACTGCAACAAAACATTAAAGCTCCCTTGAACTCAGGGATCTAATAAGTCACCCAAACTTTCACCTTTTTCTACACACAGCTGCTAGTAATAACCTAAGAAAAGAAAACGTTTCAAAGTGAACAGAGACCAGTAGACAAATGTTCCTATAATTCAATGTTCCTATAAGTACAAAACATAAAAAGAGAATCAAAATACTCCAGCTGAAGAAAATTCTGCTCAAAATTCTGCAACAGAACTGAAA
Organism: Perodicticus potto; assembly: GCA_963574655.1. Classification (NCBI taxonomy): domain Eukaryota; kingdom Metazoa; phylum Chordata; class Mammalia; order Primates; family Lorisidae; genus Perodicticus; species Perodicticus potto. The sequence continues at coordinate 45,669 of CAUYRH010178555.1, forward strand.
TGAAACACCGTATCTGAGCCTCAATGAAATATGTTAAAATAGAATCTGAAGTTATGAAAATATGGCTCAAATTTAAATTTTACGAACATATACAGACAGAAAAAAGGCAGAACAATGTAACATCAGAATTGACTAACTCTGAAAATAAAGTGAAGACTAAATTATGTCAGGGATAAAAACTAAATTACAAGGTATCCAAGAGAGAACTGAGTGAACTGAAAATCTAATCAAGAACACTGAAGAAAGGCATCAATATAAGAGAGCCAAAAGCAAGCAACAGAGAGGTTAAAAGAAAAGTATCCAAGAGAAAGTAACTAATAAAGAAAAGGGGCAAGAAGATTTAATGTGTTGGCTGGGCTCCCACAGATCAGTGGTTAGCGGTGCTGGCCACATGCTCTGGGGCTGGCGGGTTCCAATCCGGCCTGGGCCTACTAAACAAACAAACAAAAAAATAACCGGGTGCGGTGGCAGGTGCCTGTAGTTGCAGCTGCTAGAGAGGCTGAGGCAACAGAATCGCTTGAGCCCAAGAGTTTGAGGTTGCTGTGAGCTGTGACGCTACAGCATTCTAACGAGAGTGACAAAGTGAGACTCTGTCTCAATAACAAAATAAAAAAAAAAAGGTTTAATGTGCTTGTGCCTGTTCTAATTTCTAACAGTACACTTCAAGGAAAAACATTCCTAGTGCCTCCAGACCATAACAAATAAAAAGATACTTGTAAGATTAAAAAAAAAAAAAATCAACCAAGCTATCCCAAAGTATCAAGGGATAAAGTATAAAGAACTGAGGATGCTTACGAATCCCATCTCAGTAATCTAGGAGAGGACGCGCTTCATCCGACCGAGATACGGTTGGCAAAAACAGTGATGGGGAGCGGGAAATACTGTAATTATAAATTTAAGATTAAAGCAAAGGTGGTGACTAGGGTGAAAGAAGAATATTTGTTAGTGTTCTGCCCAAGTAGGAATAATGAACTTAAAATAGAAGGAGAAAAGCAATAGAAATGGTAAAATATTAATAGAAGCAAATGAATTTTTCCATAGGAAGGAGTCAAAGGGTATCAGTTAAAGCTGGCAACGCAAATACAGAAGCCTAAGTGAAGGAAAAAGAACTAAGGGTATATAAAAATTATTTGTAGTCATCACTAAAATAATAATATAAAATGTTCACAACCCCTCCCCCCCCAAAAAAACTATTAAAATAGCAAGGAATGGATCACATAGTAAAACAAGTAAAAAATATACTCTCTACAAGAAATCTAAAAAAGATAATATGACAGTTGAGATTAAATTTATTAGTCATAACTATAAATGTCAATGAGCTTAAAAGTTTCTATTAAATGTAAAACACATTAAAATTGGCTCATAAAGCAAAATCTAATTCCTAAAATAGACTAATTCAAATTTCCAAGAACAACAAGGGTTTGGGGCAAAGCAGTTGTGATTCTGATATCAAATAAAGTACACAGAGAGACCATTTGTCACCTATAGACCTAGCCAAAATGCAAAAATCTGACAACAAACACAGGCAGTTCAGGGGGAGATGATGCTCTCAAACATGGTTTGTGGGAATCTCAACTATTCTAGCCCCTATTGAGAGGGATTTGGTAATATCTAATAAAATTATTTTATATTTGCTTCTACCTTTTCACTAAACCATTCTACTGCTAGGCACTTACCCTGAAGATATACTCCCACCAACAACAACAATAAAAATCTGAGTACAAGGTTATTCAGTTTGGAGTCATTTGTAAAAACAAAATATTGAAAAACAACCTAAATGCCCAATAATCAGTAACTAGTTAAATAAATTATGGTAACTATCACAATGCGGTTGTGAAAAAAGAACAAAAATCTCTATGCACTGATATAGGGTGATTTCCAGGAATAGATTAAGCAATAAAAGCAAAATGGAAAAAATACATATATAGTATTCTATATGTTTTACTTTGAACCATATGTTTTACATATTTCAACAGAAAATTACTTAAGTTAATCAAATTAAACATAGGGGAGAGAGTTATAAAATTCAATAGAAGAGAAACAAATCAACCTAACTATATATAAAATTAGTAATATAATCACAGAGAAAAAAGAATTCATTCAAGCAACTTTTGAACCAAGTAGTCTTACTGTATTGCCTTTAGTGGAGGACAAAAGGACAAAAGGAAATCTTAACTTTTATGTAAAGAGGACGGTTATTAGTAGTGGTATTAGAGTACTAATCCCATTCCCATTTCGTATGTATAGTGGTAAATTTACATAGAATATAAGCAAATGAATTTTTAGTTTTTACTTCTACTATAATTTCGTCTCCAGTTTATTTCCAGAGTTAGTCAATTTTGGCTTCACAATTTTCTGAGGTTTTTCTGTCTATCTATGTTTTTAAAATTTTTATTTGAGCTCCGTTTTCCTATCTTCAGATTCGGTGTCAGCATTCTCATCGAGGCCCAGGGATTGTGTTACACTTTGGTTCTACTGCAGAATTTTGAGCAGATGTGGTGAAGAACCATGATTCTCACTTGGGAAGAAGGGAGAAAAATTTGGAATGGGTCAGGAAAAGGAAGGACCTGTGGAACTGGACTGCAGCTGGAGGTACCACCTTGAACTCCAGACATGACGCTGGTGCAGACGCTTGGCTCCATCTCTGAAAAAGGACATTAGAACCAACGACATCCCTATCACCAATATCTTCATTTTTAAACAAAAGAAACAACCTGTTGGAGAAATGGCTATTTCTGGGTCTAGGGAGAGAAAATAAAAAGTGAACATTTTTTTGTTCTTATAAAGGAAGAAGTGCTAAGAAACTGTTAGGGATGTCTCAAAAGGACACAGGAGCCAACTTGAAAGGTCTTCCACTCACCAAACTTGGGACAATTTAAGAACTAAAGAGAAGAGTCAGGAATGTCTATAAATGGACCGTTACAGTTGAAAAGAACCCAAGAGGTCCTAATATTTAGAATACTTTTTTTAAAAAGGAGAGTAAAAAGGGATTACAGAATTAAAAACTCAACATTTTGTAACCACTAATTAATGATTGATTTAGGCTGGAATCACCAATACATGCTAAAATCTTCAAACAACTTTAGCAAGGAATAGGATATGCACGCACCTCAAAGTATCACCCCTCACATATTCTATTCATTATAAAGACAACGTGTACCTTTACAATAGAGGAATCTAGCAGGTATCACCTCAAACAACCAAGTGAACAAGTTCAACATCATCAAAAAAATGGGACTGCTGACATTATACCACTTGATGTGAATCACTGACAACGTACAATCTTACCTGGGGAGTTTTTGTGCCAAAAATGCTTAACCTCTCATTTAGTCCTGAAGAAACCATCAAACAAATTCAAAAGTGAGATTTATTCCACAAACCACAAAGTTGGCATCATCAAAATCATCAACATGAAAGGCCACTCTCTACCCTTCCCCAACTTTGCCATGCCCCCAAGAAAGAGAGTCACCCCCCTCTAGACTAAGGGAGCTAAAGGAAGGGAATAAGTAATGACAGTAGTGTGACTCTGCGTTCTGGATCAAAAGTGATAGACCTATATAAAAAAAAATCATTGTGATAATTAGGGAAATGTAAATATGGACAGTAATTTTAGTAAAATCATCATCAATTTTCTTAGAAGTGAGGCTGGTACTTTGGTTATATAGAAGCATATTATTCTTAAACGCATCCTGAAATATTTAGAAGAGCATTTTCACAATGTCTGCAACTTATTTTCAGAGGGGAGAAAAGGGTGTGGGGGCAGTGAATAAAGAGAGAGAGAGAAAATGCTAACTTTTGGTAAATCCAGATGAATGGAAATTATGTGTTGATTATACTATTCTTTCAACCTGTCTTTAGATTTCAAATCTATCAAAATAAACTATTTGGGGAAAACCCATCATAGGTATATGTTTTAAAAAATTATCTAAAGATTAGACCCCAAAGGATACAGAGCACAGAGCTCAGGCCAGGATGATCCCTGTGAGATGACCTCGGAGAGGCAGGTGCTTCCAGCACCAGCAAGGTAGTGAGCTGAGCCGGGGCCTATGCACCACCCAGCAGCCTTCTTTTGACCAACACTGAGCTCGCCCTTGCTGAGCAGCAGGCCAGCTAGCTCTTCTTGAAAACTGTCTGGTGGGCACTTTTCATCAACAGCTGCCTTCACTCTGTCAATTGAACACACACCCCTCTGATACCTTATTAATCCTAATGACAAAGTATACCTTTACCATAGAGAAATCCAGTAGATATCACCTCAACTAACCAAGTGAATACATTTTTAACATCAAAATCTGGGACTTGTTTTCAGAGAGAAACTAAGGATGCCCGTCCCTGTCCCAAGATTTCTGCTGGGGTGGGATGACCTCCTTTCCCAAGCCTCGTGTCCCTCTGTGGACTCTTGCTGCCTCTTTCATAGTACTTCCCTTCTAAGTCAATTTGTCTCAAAGGTATCCAACCCAGTAGCCAAGGCTCAGTGCTCAGAAAACAGTAAGAGAATACAGAAACAGTTGAGGAGAGGTGAAAAAGAAAGTGTGTTCCCCCAGAATTGTTCTCAGCATACCAAGGCAAAGGCTCTCTCTCGCTTTCTATTAGATTCAAACTAGGAACTACACAGACTAATCCTTGTAACAACGAGCAGAAAGCTTGTTTAGGAATAAATGTGGCAAATGGAGAGATAAGAGCAAGGCAGAATAGCAGAAAGAGCTGAGCACCTGGAGACCTGCTTTGCCTTTCGGATCACATGGTGGGCATCAAGCAGGAGTTACAGAAGCCCACACATCCCTCACTCTTCCATTTTCTTACCCCTCCCCCCAGCTTGGATTGACAATTCAATCTCCATTGAAACTACATGTTGCGCAAAATGTATCATCTGGAAAAATAGGCTAACTATCTTGGGGAAACAAATATTGCCTATTTACAGCCATCTCTTATCAATTCACAAAGCCTATTAAGATCATGACGTCCAGCCAGGTGCAGTGGCTCATGCCTGTAATCCTAGCAGTCTGGGAGGCCTAGGCAGGTGGATTGCTTCATTTCACCAGTTTGAGAGCAGCCTGAGCCAGAGAGAGACCCCTCATCTCTTGAAAAAAAAAAAAATATCCAGGTGTTGTGGCAGGTACCTATAGTCCCCAGCTACTCAGGAGGCTGAGGCAAGAAGATCACTTGAGCCCAAGAGTTTGAAGTTGCTGTGAGCTATGATGCCACTTCACTCTACCAAGGGTGACAAAGTGAGACTTTATCTCAAAAAAAAAAAAAAGTGTTTTTGTTTTTGTTTTTTTTAAAGAAGAATCCTTAGTAGTTGCATTCCATGGCAAGCAATTTTTGCAATAATTATATGAAAATCGTTCACTTGCCTGCAAAGAGCTCTGTTCTGTGATCATCACTTAATTTCAATATCTAACATGTGTTTATATGACACATTAGGAATTGAGGCTCATGTAATCAAGTCAAAGACTAACAATATCACAATGCTTAACTGACCCGCAGGGGTCTCACGGCACTCTGTGCATGCCTGCGCGACAGTTAGACATTACATAAAGGTAGCAATTTCCCAGCTTGCCTATGCCCCGCTGGTGAGCAGAGCACATAACCCTTTCACATTTGTTATCGCCAGCAGGTTATCCCTGCCACACAGGGGCTCAGGAAACGCTGAATGAATAAAATCATTACCAATTAATTTTTTTGTGTGTGGGAATTACATCTCTTGTTTCTTTCCTTCATTTTCCCTTCTGTTACACATTAAATTAATGCCTTTATTGAGCCGTCTATAGTAACTCCTGGTTCCTGAGTCCTGGGAGGACAGAACAAATTCAATGCTCATTAGTGTGTACAACTAGTTTAAATGATTTGTTCGCTGTACATTCCCTTTCACTTGTGCAGAATGAATCAGGTTGGATCATTAAGGATCTCTTTAATCTTTCATTTTCTGGGACAAAATTCTATAATCAGAAATGTTTGCAGTCCTGCTTCACCTCATCTTTCAAACTAATAAAGAATGGCAAGTTTAACACAGTCTTTTCTAAAATAGGCACATTAGGGGAAATAATTATACGCTATTGTGCCTTGACCTAGTGGAGCTAATGCTACCCCTACAAGATGAAATATTTATTTCCAGGGCGTCAGGTTTCTGGAACAGATGGTTTTGCTGCCTTCCACCTACTATTGCCTGCGTAAGTTATAGGAACACTTATCTGTGTAATATTTTCTATCCTTCCAGTTATAACATACAAAATATAAACTAAAACATGTTAACTGAAAAAAGCTTATGTTAGCAGAGTAGACTTAAAATCATATAACAAAGATGATTTTTGAAGGATTCAGGATGGTTGGTCTTAAGAAGATTCTGGGATGCATGAGAGCTATTTCAAAATGTTTGTAGAAAAAGAAATATTCCAAGCAATTTAGAACAAATAATCTGACCCCGTGACACACGTAGGATATATTTTTAAGGACAAAAAAAGAGCCATATACAATTTAAATTGTTAGTAGCTATCACGATGCCTGTGGTCATGGTGATATGGTGCTATACATAGTGTGAGAGAAAAGCAAAGCGTAACTGTGTTGGTGACACTGGGAACAGCATTTTCAGCATAGGGAAAGATGCAGACGTAAAACTGAAAAGGATAAATCTTAAGAGCTCCATAGAATTGATTTTATATTGAAAATATCTGTATAAACTCATGGAGTATTTTATATACAAAAAAGTGCTTATGCCCAACTCTGTTCAGCAAAAAGTTCCAAAGACAAACCCAATAGCAATGAGAATCTCAGCACTCATGTGGTGGTCTCTGTATACCAATTATAAAAAAAAAAGAAGGAACAGGGAGGTTTTTGGAGAAATGATTGATTCTAGGCCTGGAACAGGAAATTTACAAGGTAAGTATGAAAGAGTTTGTCATTCAAGGAAAAAAAAATACTGGGATCTCATCAAAACGAACTAGTCTGGGCATGGTGGCTCATGCTTACAATCCTAGCACTTTGAGAGGTAGAGGAAAGAAGTCCTTTTGATGCTGGCAGTTTGAGACTAGCCTAAGCAACATAGCAAGACCCTATTTCTACAAAATAAAAATCAGATGTGGCGGCATGCACCTATAGTCCTAGCTACTCAGGAGGCTGAGGCAGGACAATCACTCGAGTCCAGAATATCAAGGCTGAAGTGAACTAGGATACAGTGAGCCACTGCATTACAGCCTGGTGACAGAGAGACTTATAGACTCTATCTATTAAAAAAAAATTTAAAGTTATAAAAGAACCTAGAAGTCACTTTCTTACTAGCCAAAGATGGGACAACTTAAGCTAGAATAAGGTTTATAACTTCAATGAAATAAAATGCATGAAATATGTTGAAGTCCATAAATTTGTAATGAAACGAGGAAAAAATTTCATTGATCCCATTTGATGAATGCCAGAGAATTAACCCCTAACAAATAAAATGAAATAATTATTAATCTTGTCTTTCCGGTCAGAACTGTATCCCTTTATACCAAATAATAAATGAGAAGATACACTTTATACAAGTATTCTATGCCAGTAAATGAAAAGGAAATCACAAAAAGAGAATATCACCATTTGGCAAACCATAATGAATGCTTAATTGACCTAGGCAATGGCAGCTGCTAACATCACAAAGAGAGACAAGCAAACCTCCAGATGGAAGTACACACCATTAAGTAGGAAGTAATCGTCCCTCATTCTCTCAAACATAGAACTGAACTTGAACTTTCATCTCTTACTACCTGCCAGTGTACTGATAATATCACACAGTTAGAACTAGCTAAATGACCCCATGAGAATGCAGCCAGCAAAATCAAGATCACACGAAGCTTGAAATATCCTAGTTTCCTCAAGCAAAATTTTTCTTTTTTTTTTTAATTATTTTTTATTGCGTCATAACTGTGTACAAAATTTTTCAAAGGAAAAAAAAATGGAGAAGAATCTGTAGAATAAAGGAGATTTAAAAGATATAATTGACCACAACGCACGAACCTTACTTGGAGCCTGACTCAAACAAATTACAAAGAAAAAAATTCAAAGCAGTAGGGGAAATTTGAAAAATGGAGATTTGATAATATAAAGAAATTATGTTTTTGCATGTGATAATGATATTATGGCTTCATTATTAAAAAATGGTTATCTTAAAGAGATACAGCCTAGACTATTCAGTGATGAAATGCAGTGTACTATTTGCTTTAAGATAATCAGATTGAAGGGGGCAATAACTGAAAGGATACTGGCCTTGAGCTGATAATTATGGGGGTTAGGGTTAGGGTTCACCATATATTAGTCTCTGGAGTTTTGCTTTAGATTTTCTAAAAATGTCCAGTAAGGTTTGCGGTGTAAGCACACGAAATAGAGATGGGATGCCCACCTGGAATGCAGACCCAGACACATAAGTTTCTGATAAAGTACAAGGACTTGTGTTTTGAACAGAATTACTTATTATAGAAAGAGCCATCAGAGTGGAGGATATTTCTAGTGACTGAAACTGTACGAACCAACGGCTTAAACTGAGTTACATCTCAGGCTCATTCTAATTGGGTGGTCTACGAGCTGTTCTTCAGTATCTGCCTCTTACAGACCACCTGACTCAGAGGAAGTGCTAATTGCAAAAACATGCACAGCGTCTGTTTCTGTGTGCTTGGATAGTGTGCACGGATGTGAAGTGGAAGGGCGTTGAACACAGAGCACAGGCTCGGAAGGACAATGAGAATGAGCACAGAAAACATTTCGGCAAACAGGAATGAGCTGAAAAGAAAAAAAGGAGACCTGCTATGCTGTTTACTGCTGAGAAGACTGCTGAATTTCTTTTAGTTTGCTAAAAAATAAAAATGATTTCTCTATCATTAGGTAACTAACTCAAACACCAAGTTTTTAAGGCACTAATTTAACTAAGTTTCAGGAAATCAGGCAAAGCGATCATTAGACCTCAGCTCCATGCCACCTCGGCATAATTTCTTTGGTTTTGCTTCAGACATGATAATTTTGTATGTCTGGATCAGAATTCTGTGCCAGTAGGCTTTTTAAGGGTCAAATTCAACACTCCAGGAAATTAAAAGAGAAAAGAAAGAAAACAAAAGCTACATTTCTTCCATTTCTTTCTCTTTTTAAGAGTATCCTGCAAATCTTGTACAAATACTTGAACAGACACAACCCAAACTGACTTCTTTCTTAGCAGAAAGGAAGAAATTAGGTTTCTGACAAGGTTCTCCCTCTTTTTAATCCAGGAAAGAATAATCAGTGAATGCATTTGTCACCTTGACCACATCATCTACCATTAAAATATAACATCCCTGCATTCTGAACCCATATGAACTCGATCTATGCGTTAAGTAATCAAATCCTACTTTGGAAATTAATAGTTTTCCTCTGCTTGTCTGGCTGTAACTTGACTTGCTCTGGGTGAAGCAGCTCTTCTCAGCTTGAATCATCTGTGTATTAGACTAACCTCCACTAGCCTGGAATCCCAACCCTAGACTGAAGCAGTCTACTGAGGATTTTCTTATATTAGAATAACTGGGAAAATCATACTGATGTGCATGTGCATTCTATTTGAAGGTCAATGCCTTCTCTTCCCCAATTTAGGCCTTTCTTCTTTCTGATTTTTTTCATCGTCCCATTATTGCTAAGTATCATTCCTTTTACTCCATTAATTTCCTGGACAAGTTCATTGGCAACAAAAATTAAGGGAAAGAAGTATTCCAGAAGCCTGTCTCAGAGAATTTTAGACTTTGATGTCTCAGCACAGGACATTTGAAGGCACCATCTCCTTTCAGAAATGCCCAAACTCAGTTCTGTGATTTTGCAAAATGATGAAATCTAAATGAGCAACTCTGTCTTCACTTTATATCAACAGATGTTTATTGAGCACTTGCTAAAAGAACTCCACTTATTGGCAGAGATATAGGCTACAGTAAGCAAAAATATGTGCCTCAATCACTAGAGCAAGCCCAATACTGAGTGAAAAGTAAATTAGAAACAAGGAATTCAGAAAGCTGTTTGACAAAAGAACTTGAATCAACATGTTCGAGAAGGCAACCACAGATTAAGTGAGTTCGAGGGTCAATTCTATCTGCTCTCCCACAAAAAATGAGTTACTGATTAAAGAAAAATCTTAGCTAAAATCTTGATAAGAACAACTTTGCTTCTGTTTAATAGACCCACTCATCTTGGCAGAGCAGGGCCCAAAGGGCCAGACTACTCACACATTTTTTTACTCTTTGAAAGCAAAGCTGAAAAGATAAATTACCAGTATGAAATAAGTTATATCTTGCTCAAGGAAATTCATAAAAAGTTGTAACAATTTGCACTGGCAGAAACATATGTTATCAAAATGATTTCTCCAAGTGGACCATTAATTATTGGCCTCTTTGGGGAATACGTCAACTAGTTACTTACAGGCTAACTAAACATTCATAATATAGCCACTTCCATCACAATCATCATGTGGGACAATGAAACCACAATTATAATTACCATAAGTTAATTGGCAAGTTCCAATGAAGGTTCTGCTATGTACCCTCAATGGACAATCAAATGATTAGGCAAACTATTTAAATTACCCAAACCCCTACCCATAAACTATTCCCCTTAAGCTTCTTTGAAGAAGGCAACAGGGCCATCTCATGGACTATTTTATCCTTGGGGTCAGGAACATTATAGGTGCTTTGAAAAAGAATAAATTTTTGCCAAATATAAAGGAATGAATGAACAAATGAATAAAGGCATTAATAAAAGTCTGCCTCCTAAGAATTTTGATTCATTTGGGATTTCCTAGGCTGTAGAACAAACATGGACCACACCAGAGATACAAGTTTGGCTTTTCTTGGAATTATCAATTACAAGTTTAATTTCATGCTTTAGTGAATATACAGTCTTTACAGAAGAGGTGCTATTATTTTGGCTCAGTCACTCATGTGTCTGGCCCCCTAAATACCCTTGGGCCAGTATTTGAGAGTCTCCCAGTTAAACTTCTCAAGAAAGCAAAGGAGATTTTCAAAATGCCATTGCAGGAGTAGATCTTCACAAATAACAGAAAATTGTTATTACTACCTATGATGAAAGAAATAATGAGTGAAAAAACAAATGGTAGAAAAATATTATGAAAATACTTGGCTTTTTCTGCTCAGGGAAATCACTATCATTGGGAAGAGCGCAAGATGAAGAATGGCTGTGTGTGTGGCGTGTGTGCGTGAGTGCAGGTGCATGGATCTTGTTAGAGGGCTGCCCACATTTCCAGCTATTAGCATATGGGACTTCTATCGAGCCCACAGATCTAAGTGAAAGAAATAGCCTATGTAACCAGAAGCAGCACAGGACAGCTTAAAGTTCACTGGATACAAGACCCAAATAATAAGGACACCTCAGGAACACAACTGAAAATTCAAGATACAAAAAAAGGACTCCCAGATATAAAATCACAAAGATATATGGAATCTTCTAAAACACGCTAAAAAATTTTAAACTAGTCATTTCTTCCTTATTAATAGTTTCTTAAAGTTAAATATAAACAAAAATAGAGGATGTTATAAACATTAGAACAAATGATCTTTTACGTATTCATGCTTCATTGATCCATTCATTCACTCAATGAATATCTATGGGGCCTAATATACAGAGAGTGCCAAAAGTATGTATACAGCATATATGTTAAGAAAAAAAGCTATCCTATTCATGACTTCCACGTGGTAATACTAGCAGTCATTTAAATGAATCTTAAAGCCATCTTTTGAGCAAACATCATACTATTCATTGCTACTGTAACTCAACTTAACTCAGAAAAGGTAATATCTCTTAAAACATGTATACATTTTTTTGGTGCCCCCAGTATATCAGGAATAGTAGAAGGCACTGAGGATTCCATGATTATTTTCATGGTTTCTGTCTCCATGGGATATATCTAATGGGAAGGGTAGTCATCACATGATCACAGAGTAGGAAAATTAATATTGTGTTAAGTATAGAAAAAGGAATGTGCATGATGACACAGCAAATGCAACAAGGGACCTAGCTACTCAAGGAAGGCTGAGAAAAAGCTTGTGGCAGTCTCAAGAGAACATCAGAATGAATCAGGCAAAGGGGCATGGACCAACACCCAGGCAGTGGGACAGCATGTGTAAAAAGGTCTGTAGAAGGAATCAATTTGGCGTGTCATAAAAAGAAAAATGCAGTTTGCAGGCTGAAAGCAGAAAGTGAGGTAGAAAGTACTGTGAGATGTTTGGAGAGGTGCACAGGGGCCAGCCACGTGCAGCCATAAAGGCAATGCTACGGATTTTGGTCTTCATTCTTAAAATACAATATCGTTTGCATAAATTGTCTTCCAGAAGTGTTAAGAAAAGGAAAGTGACTAAATGGGGAGGTGTTTGGTTGGTTGATTTGGAGGTTCAATAATCACCCGGGGTTACAGATGGAGAACAGACTGGAAGAGTTCAAAAGGAAAAACTGGGAGGCAAGTACATAGCTACTGCAATAGTCTACTTGAGAGATAATGGTGGCTTAGACTATAGCGGTAGTGGTGGGGAAAGAGAGATGACAACTGGTGAATTGGCTTAAAATGTAGAGTCAAATATGACATCCAGATTTCCATCCATGCAGTAAGAAGAGAACCAATGAGACGAGCAGATATTAGGGGTAAGATCAACACAGCAAGCCTATGAGCCAGGTATCCTTTGGAAGTCCAGCTTGAGGGGTTGGCCTTGACTGACATTTGGGAACTTGGATTTTGATAGAATTCCTACCATCCCCTGTTAAGAATAGCCCACTGCCTCTAAAATGTTTATGCAAACTATATGAAGTATGTTGAACAACTGCTTTCCTTCTGTAAGTGTGGGATTTTGGTAAGTAGTAGACACAGTTATGTGACCACCTCCCAGTAACAACCCTGGGCACTAAGTCTCTGAGGAGCTTCCCTGGGAGACAACATTTCTCATATGGTGGCCATTCATTACGAGGAAAAAATGCTTTGAGGTGAGTCCACTGAGAGAAGTCTCAGAAGCTTGAGCTTGGTTTCTTGTAGACTTTGCCCCCTGTGCTTTCTGTTTTAGCTGTTGTTGCTTTGTATCCTTTTGTTGAAATAAATCACAGCCATTAGTATAACTACATGGTGAGTCATGTGAGTCCTAGCGATTCACCAAACTTGTGGGTGGTCTTAGGGACCTCCAACACAGGGCACATCCTGAGTACTGGGCAGTCAGGAGCTCCTGGGGGGCTCTTGACTGGAGATCAGACATGGGCCCACTGAAGGTGTGCGATCTTGTAGACTCAATTATCTGCACAGCTTTCCATGTGGAACTAAAAGTTAAGGCAGGAATCATCTTGAGAAAGTATCTAATCCAGATTCCTTGTTTTCTCAGATAACTAATGTTGAGAGAGACAAAATCTCTTTCTAGAGGTCACAGAGCTAGTTAGTGGCAAATTCAAGTACACGACAACCATGTTTCGACTCCCAGCAGTTCTGATCAGTGCATCACTTAAGGGCCGAGCTGGAATGTGTCCTTTGCAGAGGGCCTCCTGCTTGTATCAGAATGTGCCACATGGTCGTAGATTTCTACCATGTTGCGTTTGCAATTAAAATAGCTAAATGGGGTGTCTTAAAAGGATGATTTCCAAGCTGCCAGGACAATAATGCCACAAACCCTACCAGATTTTATGAGTCAAATGACAGTATAAATCATTAGGAAAATGTGTGCCAACCACAGAGACAGCAATGCCTCAAACTCTTGGAGTACTGAACGTCATCCAGTTGGCTGAGAGAAAAACCATGTGGCTTAAAGTCATTTTTCACAATTACTATCCTAACGAGTTCAGTGTTTTTGGCAGATATGCCCCACATGCATAACCGAACTCAGCTAATTTTCACTCTGCTGATCGACAAATACATTTTTTTTTCCCTTCAGAAAAACCACCCAAAGAGCTTTCATGAATCCCGAGGTAGTACATCAAACACTGAGCCCATTTGTTACAGTCTGCCTTTAAATAATGCATATTAAATAGGCCACCCAATATTCATCACAAAAAGTTCTACTGTGTTAACTAAGATGATGAGTCAGGAGTACCAGTCGTACTAACTACTAGGGTCTGAGAGTCCAATACCAAAATTTCCAAGTCCTTTTTTACTTTTTTCTTTTAAATTGAGCTTTCTTTCCTCCCATATTGCAAAAAAAATAGATATATAAATATATATGCACACACTTTTAAAAGTTATTTACTATGGTTTTCTGCAAAATCATTATTAGTTCTTAAGTTACCCTTGAAATACTATACAATCAATTTCCCTAAGCAATGAAATATTTACATAACCAAAGGAATGAAAAAGGGTTTTTATTAAGCTCACATTTTCACCCAAGTTTCATTTCTGAGTTGTCTTCTTGAGACACTGGTCATCAATAGCCCAACTCCTAAATGCCATGTATGAATGTTTTTTCTTATTATTTCAGAAAATGTAAATCTACTGTACACTGAATAACCCCTCCTACAAAGAGAAGCATCCTAGCAAAAAGGGAGAACTCCTACAAAGTACTTCAAATTCAGCTCCAGGGATGACTATGGAGGATGAAGGGAAACCACTACAAAAGCGATCACAAGGGACTTTAATTTGAAGATAATGTTCTATTCTTTAGTTTGGAGTAGGTGGACAGGCATTTTTGGTGTTCATTAAACTTTCTGCATGTCTTAAATATTTAATAATGATTTTAAAACATTTAACTCCTGGACCTTGCTCAGTTGGCAGTCCCAGATCCTTAAGGAAAAGTCTTGTTTCACCTTGCTATCTGTAGAGTCAAACTGAATTTTCTTTAGTAGTGTAAAAATGGTCTGTCGTAGCAGTTAGGTCGTTTAAAATCGATTCTACAATATTATCCTGAGTTCCCAAAGTCCTGGCCAAATCATCACAACCTTTCCCATCAGATACCCTTTGTCTCAGGAGCAGCTTGAAAGAATATATAAGCCAAGGGTATTTTCCATTAGTGCAGATAAAGTGAAAATGTCTTCTCTTCCTAAAGCTGCCAGCTTTCCAAAGAAAAAATGTATCAGTAAGGAAAAGACGTAAAATCAAGAAGAAGTTAAATTGGCTTACTGTGCTTTAAAATGCCCCGTAACTTTCAAAGCCTTTCTTTCCCCACCCGATAATCAGGAGCCAGAAGTAGGTTGTGCTCGTATAAACTTGGGTTTACATTTTGTGCAGTAGGGCAGTGGGCTCTAAAAGGGGTTCTGGGACCCCAGCCTCCAGCACCAATGGGAAACTTGCTAGACATGAAAACCCCAAGACTCTGGGGACAGGGAGGGCAGGTAGCAATCAGTTTTAAGAAGGTGATTTTGCTGTCTGCTCCTTCAAGAACCACAGATGCAGAAAGAAGTTCGAAGAAGTGATGGCGTATGAAAACCAGGATCTGCCCTCAGTAAATAGCGTGACCCTGGGCAAGTTACTTAACTTTCCCAGGCTTTAATTTCCTTCTCATCTATCAAATGAAGATGATAATACTGTAGCCCCTAACTTACTAGAACACTGGCAGTAAAATGAGACGTAAGGAAAGCATAGAAAAGTGCTTGATGCACTCTCCACTATGGAGATGATCCCAGATTTGCTTTTATTCCAAACTGCTCATTCACTTTTTCAGTTAAAATGTATTGAACATTGACCTTATAGTGCACCTTAGAATCACCCAGGGAGTTCTGATGAAATCCCACTCCCTGATCCCCTCTCCATACCAGAACATAGGCTCTCTGATAGTGGGGCTCCCACTTGGACAGTGGAACACTCTCTAGGAGCTTTTAATGGAAGAAGCAAATCCACAAGCAAAATTACAGCTCAAGCCCAAGCAGCAGTGGCTGGAGGTATACACAGGATCCCAGGGAAACCAGTAGGGATGAGTTGCTTGCTCAGCCAGCTTTCTTTGATGCTTATATATTCCCTCCTGCTTTGGCAACCTTCTTAGGAAGCACCAATCGTGTTTTTCTAAACTCTCAGTGCTTGGGAATGTGTCTGCAAAAAAGAGGTGCAGGTGAAGTCTGTCTGGGCAACAACTCCTGCAAACGTGACATGGTTGATCAGGACAGAGCAGTAATTGCAAGGCCATTATCTCTGTAACAAACTCTTATTAATGCACATTTCCCTGAATATATTTGCCCAAGTCTCAAGGCTAGACATAATGGTTTCACACACCCATTTCCAGGGGGGAGGTGTGACATGGGAAAAGCCTTTAAATTAATTAAAAGAGACACTCAGGCACACTTCATGCCATTCTTTAATCTCTAGTCTCCTGTGATAAATCTTGAATGACAGAAGCCAGCCTAGGCTAACAAGCTGGAGGTGGGACTCCATGGAGGTCAGAAATATGGCTGAGGGGTCAGTGTTCAGGAAAGAGAAGGAAATCACACCTTACCTTGGCTGGGTCACTAATGTGCCACAAAGCAGTGCTCCAGAGAATGCCCACTGGACATGAGCTCTCATCCTTCTTTGACTAATATCAACAACAGATAAAAAGGAACTTGCATGTTTGCAATTAAGAAGTCAGAAGATAGTAACAACAATTACGATATACTGAGGGTTTTCTAGTGTCAGGTGCTGTGCTAAAGGCTTCTCATGAAAAATTTCATTTGACTGTGGTCGCCAGCCTCCACAATGGCCCCACGATCCTCCCCTCCTAACAAACATGCCCTTGCCTAGCCCCCTTTCACTCTGAATGAGTACTGACTCATGTGAACAAGAGAAAATGACAGTAGGAACTGTCTGAGGTTACTGAGGCAGTAGTGACTCTGAGGTTAGATCATAAAAGACATCTCCATGGCCAACACAACAGCTCGGATCACCTGCTTGTGTGAAGCCAGCACCACATCAGTGGACACACAGGCAGCCCCGTGGTGAGGCTCACATGGAGAAGGACCAATGTGCTGGCCCTATGACTGGGCGACTTTGTCTGAAGCCCCAGACATCACAGATAGAGAAAATCCATCATCTCTGAGCCCTGTTTTAATTACTGACCTACAGAAACCAGGAGATAATTGTTGTTCTAAAACTAAGTTCCATGTTGTTTTGTTACACAGCATGTGTGACTCATACATAAGAACTAGAGCCTTTTATGCTACAGTTGGGAAAAGTTTAACTGATTCCATCTCAGACTAAGGGAAATAAATAGTGGAGATTTGAATCCAAGTTGAAGATTTGAGGGTCCCACTTTCCACTCTGTCCTAATAGTCCCAGAGATAAACATAAGGTATGTGACCCTGTTTCCCCCCTCCCAATGGCTCTTCCATCATCTACTGGGACATGCACAGATAATTTGGTCCTTTCCTATGAGGAGAAATGAATGGCCAGAAGGGTCTATCTCCTCCTGGCCTTATAAACCAGGAATATAGAGGCATTTTGCTCCATCTGATCTCCTAATCCCATCACATTCTAATCAATGTTTTTCATCAGTGCAAACAGAGCCCCTTACTTTCTACTAATACTTCCTCCAATGCTTTCTACTTGTGCTTCATTCTTTCTTGGTCTTAGGGCTAATAAGCTGCTTTACTGTTCCCTCAGGTGACTCATACTTAAAAGATGTTTAAAGTCCCACCTCTCCTTGAACTTCGCTTTATGGCTGCTCCCTTTTTCTCTTAAACACAAGAAAGCTTTCTGTGTAAAATTCTGTTTGGGCTCTAAAATATTTATCTCCATAATCTTTCACTTCTGGGTAAGACCAAGCAAAGAGAAGCTGGGAGAAATACCAGCCACATTCACTCATCTCCAAAGAAGCACAGATTCCTAGCACTGTAAAGTGCTGGGTCAGGTTCTCAGGGGGGATATAGAAAGAGAAGATGAAGATACAGAGCTGGTCCTCATGTGACCCTCCCCAGTCTAACAGAGGAGAAGAAACAAACAATACTGATAACCAGAATACAGAGATGCTGCAAGCAGCAGGGGTGCAGGACTTGGGGAGGGAAGAGGACGGCAAAGGAGGTTGCAGGGGAGGCCCCTTAGAGCAGTGAGGGACGGGAGAATCCTAACCTAGGAGGTTGGGAAAGGCAGGGAGAGCCCTCCAAGCAGAAGGAATCTGAGGCAAGCCTGGGAATGCCATGGATTCCTGTCCTTCCTTCGATCTGGAGACATCATGTAAAGAAACAGGACTAGAATTACGAAAAATAAAATAGTATAGTAGAAAATATGCTGGCAATGTTTAGCGATAAAAATTTTCAAACAAGAGAAAAGTAAAGGACATTTTACACATTGTAAAGCAAATCAGTGACATGTGTATTCTATGACTAACATTCCTAATTCACTTCTCAGTGATCGTGAACCAGAAAACCCTAAGGCTAGCAATGTAGATTTTCCACAGAGGCAATCAAGTGAACTCGTGGATTATTCTTCCCAACATGTGAAGTAAGTTTTTCTCACCAAAAAACTTTTTGACTGAACACTGAACTACCAAGTCAAACACTTTCCAGCTATTTTTTTTTTCCTGGTCTACTTTTAAAACTATTACCTGAAATGAGAGGGCACACATTAAATGGCATAAGCCAGGGGTCTATTACTTAGCAGCGTAATCATTGTCACTGCAATGATTTCCAAGAACCAGTGTCCATTCATTGGACTGGTTTCAAGGTAGAGCAGACACGATTATTGACAGGTGTAAGGGTGTCTACAACTTTGTATATTTTCCTATGCTTTGGCCCAAACTTAACAAGCTACTGCATGTGACTTGCTCTCAAACAGAATTTCTGTGAATCAAGGAGAAAGAGAAGAGCTCCCTTCTCTTTGTCCTTATTAGAACAAGAGATCTAAAATCAAAAAGATTCAGAAAGCATCATAGACCCGTAACCAATTTCAAATGGTGGGTCCTAAAACAGGAAAAATCCTTGGTCATTATTTCTACATCTTCCCAGTCCAACAAATTATTTCCCATAAAATGCAAAACTGGGTAACAAGGCCCTGAGCTTACCATATACCACATGCTTGGCCACTTGGGGTCATTGAAGTAGGTAGACTGAGCACGACCGAGGTCATAATCCCTCTTTGTCCGTTTTTTCACCACTTGCTGTTGTATCCACTCCACCTGCCAAGAAGGAAGGCATTTGGTGAGTGTTCAAGTTCCATCAGGGTTAACACACCATAAACAGGGTATTTCCCATCTTGAGTCATAGGTTTCACTGTGGCAACTAAAATCTCTGAGTCCAGGAGCTCAAAGATTCCCTAGAACCTCAGTTTTCTGCTTTTAATTTTTCATGCAAGCAGATATTTTAGTTTTGTTATCATCATTGATAATTTATATCTTTCAACAACAAGCTAACTTTTGGCTTTCTCAGAAAGTGTATTTTACTCACAATGTTTATTTTTAAGATAATTTTCCATCCTTTCCATATAGTAAGGGTTTATAAACTTTTTCTATAAAGGCCCAGATGATAAATATTTTAGGTTTTACAGTTCACACAGTCTCTAATGAAATTCTTCATTCTATCATTACAAATACCATAGACAATATATAAATGAATGGGTGTTTCTGTGCTCTAATAAAACTTTTAACAGGCTGGATTTGACCCATGGGCCACAGTTTATTACTCCTGACTTCCAGACTGTGCATCAGTTTGTTTAAACGGCCTGGCATCAAATGCTCCAGGGTCATGAATTTTAAAAAATCTCTATAACACAGTGTGATGGAAAATCACTATTTGGAGACTCAGAAAAGACAAAGCCCTAGTCCTCTTCCTGACACAAAACTGGAGAAGCCACTGGGCTATATGCTCTTCCTCAGCTCTAAAATTCAAACATGTTATATTCAAGTCTTAATATTTAGTTATAACGTTTTTCTTAAACAAAATTTCCAGAAATCTTGAGTTTAATACAGGATCCTTGACCTACTAGGAAGGATATGTATGGCAACATTTTCTTTTGAAAGGGTACCATGATGGCAGCACAAAAATAAGCATGTTCTAGTTTTCGTGGAACACCTCAAATGAAGCATCACCCTTGGTGGCATTCTTCAGTTGGTTCCTAAATGAGCCTTCATTTGATCCTCCTGCTGACAGCTCACTTAGTCACAATGCTCTTAAATGTTTTGTTCTGCCATTTGTTCCTGCTGTCCACAAAGGAATTAAAAAAATGAGTTGGGGAGGAGGAAGACTTCGTAGTTCACTGCTGTCACTCCATATCCACCCATTCAGTAAAGACTTGAAAACTTCTCTTGCCTACTCAATTAAAAGATTACTAGAGAAGGGCTCCTAAGCTATGCTCCTCAATCAAAGGGAAGGAGCAAGTGTGGGCATGTGTGTACATTTTTTATTTCCAGAAAACTCTTTAACCTCTTTCTTTCAAACACTCAGGAATGCATTTCATTCACTCAATTTTCTTATTCAACAAGCATTAAGTGCCAGGCACAGTGCTGAGACTATAAAGACGAATTAAGAACTGTCTTTACCTTTAAAAGACTTAATATTTTGCTAGCGAAATTTAGCAAGTATTCCACAATTCTCCACTTCAAACCACAATGATCTCCATGAATGACATGAGACGCAGGCTCTATCACATTTAATTGACAATTACTTAGACTAATCATGATGATTTTAACTACCAACTTGTAATGTACGATCCTTATCTTAAATTACTATCTATAAGTCTAATCCTCAAAAGGTTGAATTAGTAATATTTGCATGCTTGGTAAAGGATGGTTGCAGATCTTTTTAGACATAACTCTTTTCAAAACTAATCCTATATTAGCAGTGGTCTTTCCTAACCAAGCATTCATAAATTCCATATTGCTAACCTATATGTGTGCATAAATCAGAGAATGTTAAATCTCCTCCACTGTGGGCTCAATCAAGAGACTTCTAGAGGTCAGGACAGTCTCTGCTGGGGTGAGAGTAGATACCTGTTTCTACAATGATACTGTCTGTATGTACTTCTTCCTATGCACACATTCAAAGAGATATATGGGGTAAGTACATGAGAAAACCAAGTGACAGCCACTTTCCTAGATGAACTACAGGTACTAAAATAGAACAAAATGTCTTACCAAACAGTACCTCTTCTGTAATTTTACCAAACAAAAATGCTTAATTACAGGGCTTGGTGGGGAGAAGGTGGCACCACAGCAACTTGGTCTCCAGATTTGACTACAAGACACTCTGATCACAGGGCTGCAATACTCAAGTAAAGGTCAGTGGAGTTTTTTTTTTTTTAGTGTCAAATACCATGTATTTTGCCTTGGTGCTCTGTCGGTATAAGTATACAGCCATATATTTTTTAGAAAGCAGGAAAAGCACCTCTTGGATCGGAAGGTTTCTATGACTGGAAAGACCATATTTACATTTTTAAACTATTATCCACATGTCTATCCTTGAGCTCTTTAAAGAAAAAGTCAGAGGTAATATATTATACAGATTTTATTTCTTGCCAAGAAGTCCAATGCAAAAAAAAGACACTGAAAAAATTCATTTTCATAAAGCTATGGTCAGCCCAGGAGAAAAGAATAACTATGTGCCCTCTCCAACTGGTTTAACTTCTGAAAGTTCTATTTCCTATTTCCTTATATTAAGGAACTATAGTTAGCCTGTAAAAACTACAAGACCTTTGACCCATCAGTCTCTTCTCCAACACGCACACGCTACGTGTTTTAAGGACACTGCCTCCCTGTACTCACAGCACTCTCCTCCCCACAACTGTGGGCCAAATGAACAATGAGCATTTGCTTCTTAAAAAACTTCATCTAAAGATGTCCTTTTTTATCAGATCCAAAACACATTAGTTGACAGGGAAGCCTGCCCTCAAAATCTCTCTTGAACTTATATTTCATTCATCTAGAATTTATCAGTTTTGGATACTATACATGGGGAAGGCAACAAGAGGAAAAAAGAAACTCTCAAATGAATATATATTATGTAAGTTATTACATAAATAAAAATGGGAAACAAATTACACTGTTACTTTCAAAATGTACTTTGCAGTGAGAGGGAATCAGCCATTTAGATATTAAGAAAAATTAATGGCACTGATTAAAACATATACCAGTAGCACATACTGGTAGTACATATATCAATGGAACAGAACAGAAAGTTAAGAAATTGACCTGAAACATATAAGAACATAGCCAATGTCTGATAATGGTGTTATCCTAAATTCATGAGGAAAAACAAATTACTTCATAAATGGTGCTGGAACAACCACCAAATGGAAAAGGAAATAACAAGAAAACAATAGCTAAGGCCATTCTCAAATCACACAACAGAATCAATTTGAAATGAATCAAATATTCAAATGTAAAAGTAAATAAGTAAAACCAAAAAGTATCTTAAGAAATAAGGAAGATTTTTCAAAATAATCTTAACATAGAAGGTGATTTTTAAAAAGTTGATAAATTTAACTATATAAAAATGAATGTAACTTTGAGACAGCAAAAAGAAAATCAA
>CAUYRH010178562.1:0-16227 GCA_963574655.1 Perodicticus potto
CTTATTCTGGAATATGTTCATCACCCAAAAAGCAACTCTGTACCCTTTAGCTATCACTCCCAACTCCTCTCCCCCAGCAGCCACTAATCTACTTTGATTATGTATATGCCTATTCTGGATATTTCTTCTTTTTTTGAGATAAGAGTTTCACTATGTCGCCCTTGGTAGAGTGCTGTGGCATCACAGCTCACAGCAACCTCAAACTCTTTGGCTTAAGCAATTCTCTTGCCTCAGCCTCCCTAGTAACTGGGACTACAGGTGCCCGCTGCAACGCACAGCTGTGTTTTTGTTGTTGTCATTGTTGTTTAGCAGGCCCGGGTTGGGTTTGAACCCGCCAGCCCCAGTGTATGTGGCCAGTGTCCTAACCACTGAGTTGTGGGCACGAAGCCAATTCTGGATATTTCTTATAAGTAGAATCATTTACTATGTGGTCTTTGATAATTGACTTATTTTCACTTAGCATAATGTTTTCCAGGTTCATCTCATGTTGTAACATATATTAGTACTTCATTCCTTTTTATGGGCAAATTATATTCCGTTGTATAGATGGTTCATGTTTGTTTATCCATTCACCAATTGATGGACTTTTAAGTGGTTTCTACCTTTTGGCTATCATGAATAATGATGTTACGAACATTAAGGTACATGTTTTTGTGGATGCTTTTCCATTTGTCTTGGTTATATACCTAGGAGTGGAATAGTTGGGTTATGTGGCAGTTTTGTTTTGAAGAACTGCCATATTTTCCATAGCAGTTATGGTATTTATATTCCTACCAGCAACACATGAGTGTTGTAATTTCTCCTCATCTTTACCAACACATCTTGTTATCCTAGATAACACATCCTATCCTATCCAACACATCTTTTTTATTCTAGCCTTCCTAATGGGTGTGAAGTGGTTTTGATTTGCTTTTCTCTAATAACTAATGATGTTAAACATCTTTTTGTGTGTTGATCGTTTGTATTTTTATTTTGGGGGGAAATATGCGTTTGCGTTCTTTGCTCATTTTTTAATTGGGTCGTCTTTTTTTTTGAATCAAGAGTCTTACTGTGTCACCCTCAGTACAGTGCTGTGGTATCACAGCTCACAGCAACCTCAAACTCATGGGCCTAAGCCATTCTCTTGCCTCAGCCTCCCTAGTAACTGGAACTACAGGCACCTGCCACAATGTCCAGCTGTTTTGTGGTTGCAGTTGTCATTGTCATTTAGCTGGCCCGAGCCGGGTTCAAACCCACCAGCCTCAGTGTATGTGGCTGGTGCCGTAACCACTGTGCTAAGGGCGCAGAGCCTGTTTGAAATGTTTTAATCCTCTCACGGCACACTGGGTGAGAAAATAATGTGTGCTCCCGATAAATAAATTCAGCAGGATGAATGGTATGCTATAAAAACTGAAGGTTTCTCTCCTTTACGTATAATTTTTTCTTCTTCCTTTCTTTTTATTTTAAAGCTTATTCTAGATTTTTTCATTAAAATTGAATACTGATTGGAAAGGTTTTTTTTTTTTTTTACCCAAATAGAACTCTTTGTCATTATTAAAAGTCTGAATTTTTTTTTAATTTTTTTTAATTTCAGATTAATGTGAGGGTACAAATAGGTTTACAATGTTTGCATTTGTTATGTAGAGTCCCTATTATAGTTATATCCCACACCTAACAGGTGTCCCATATACTCTTACATCGTGTCCATTAAGTGGGAGCACACCAGTCTCCCTCACTCCTTCCCTAAAAGTTTGAATTTTAAAGAGATTCTTGGACTAGTGGTTCATATTCTCTAGCTCATTTAACTTTAGTACTTGTCTTGTCTCTAGGAGCTTTTCCAAATTGAAGCTCCATGAGTCTGTCAATTTCAAACTTGGGCTCCTTCAGCATTTTTACTTTTCTAACACAGATGTCATGGAGAAAATAAATAGATTGGCAAGCTTTTTCTATGCCTTTTGCATTGCTGTCCGGAATCAGTTTATTGATTACTTCCTTCAAGTCATTTGTATGCACCTCTCTGGTCATGATTTCCATCACCTTCCAGATTTGGTGGACTTGGTGCTAAGCGTAAGAGATCTTCTATATCTGATTGTTGAGTTTTTTAGTAAAACCAGCCCAGAACAGATGAAGCAAATAACCACTGGAAGTCTTGACATCAACATGAGATTCAATCATAGTCTGCCATTTTTTTAGCCATGGAACACATTTTGTTGTGGTTAAGATCCATGCCATGAAACTTAGGCAGTTTTTATCCTGAACATCTAAAGCAGTATTTTTCAACCTTTTTATCTCTGGCGCACTTAAACTTCTGTGGCACATTTATATTAATCAAAAAGAAGAGTAAGAAAAAGGATATACTTACTGTGTTTTGAACTTCTTTTGAGAAAAATTTAATTAATCTTTAAAATTTTTCAAGGCACACTTAAGATCCTCTCATGGCACACTGGTTGAAAATCACTGATTAGCTTGATTTTTGGTCAGCTCATAAAGCACCCACTTAATTGAGCTTTTTCACCTTTTCTATTTGCTTCACATGCTGAGCAAGCATAGAATGGTCGACATTAAGTTTTTCAGCAACTTTTTGCGTAGTTGTAGTTTTAAGAGGATCCGTTTCAATGATTGTTTTCAGTTGATTGTTGTTCACTTCTGATGTTTTGCAACTACACGTCTCATCCTCAAGGCTCTCATCTCCTTTGCAAAACTTGTTGAACCACCGCTGCACTATACTTCCATTAACAGTTCCTGGGCCAAATGTATCGTTGATGTCACAAGTTGTCTCTCCTGCTTTACAGCTCATTTTCAACTTGAATAAGAAAATTGCTCAAATTTGCTTTTTGTCTAACATCATTTCCATAGTCTAAAATAAACAGCAAGTAATAAAAGTTAGTAGCAAAAAAAAAAAAAAACCAACATGAAATGTGCATCAAAATGATGTGTAACATAACCACATTATTAAAAATGTATTCCAGTATCAAATGGTAACTTTCAACAATGCAAAAACCACAATTACTTTTGCACCAACCTAGTAATACTGTTTTAGAAACACCATTATATCAGTAATTTCTGGTTTATTAACATAAAATTACATATAAAATCTTTTTTTGTTTGTTTGTTTTTGAAATAAAAGTCTCACTCTGGGGCTGGGTGTGGTGGCTCATAACTGTAATCCTAGCACTCTGGGAGGCTGAGGCAATAGATTGAGCTGACAGGTTCAAGACCAGTCTGAGCTAGAGTGAGACTTCGTCTCTAAAAATGGCTAGGCATTGTGGCAGCACCTGTAGTCCCAGCTACTTGGGTGGCTGAGGCAAGAGAATCACTTGAGGTTTGAGGTTGCTGTGAGCAAACCTCCCAAGAGTTTGAGGTTGCTGTGAGCTATGATATCACTGCACTCTATGGAAGGTGACAAAGGAGACTCTGTCTCCAAAAAAAAGTCTCCCTATGTTGTCCAGGCTAGAGTGCTGTGGCTCAAACAATCCTCCTGCCTCAGTTTCCCCAGTAGCTGGGACTACAGGTGCCTGCCACAATACCTAGCTAATTTTTCTGTTTTTAGTAGAGATGGTATCTCATTCTTGCTCAGGCTGGTCTCACATACCTGAGCGCAAGCAATCCACCTGCCTCAGCCTCCCAAAGTGCTAGGATTGTAGACAGGAGCCACTTCACCCAGCCTATAAAATCATTTAATTACTGTCATTTTCTTTGTATCTGTGGCTGTCAATTTTTTTTTTTTTTTTACACTTTTTGGCCGGGGCTGGATTTGAACCCCGCCACCTCCGCCAAATCGGGCCGGCGTCTCACTCCTTTGAGCCACAGGCACCACCCTGTGGCTGTCATTTTTTAATTCATTTTTACTCAAGAGTTAATTAGGGGTATTAGTTTTATGTTTTCAAAGTTTGTAGCATTTGTTCTGTGACTTATAACGAAGTCTTTGTTTTGTCTAAGTTGGTTCTAAGAATAGAAATTAATAAATAGCATTTATAATAATTATGATTATGTAAATTTTATTCATTGTAAAACTGAGTCTTGTGACTGGTCCCAGAGAGAAGGTGGGTAGATACCCTCCTGCCTTTTTGTAGGAGAATGTTACAGATTTTTGTAGTAAGTTTCTTTCTTTTTTTTTTTTTTTTTTGTGGTTTTTGGCCGGAGCTGGGTTTGAACCCACCACCTCTGGCACATGGGGCCGGCACCCTACTCCTTTGAGCCACATGCGCCACCTGCCACCTGTAGTAAGTTTCTTTTACTTTCTTCCTATCTTCTTTTACTACTTCTGGGTCATAATAGCGGCCACTGTTTTAAGAACTCAGTAGTCTTTCTTGGATTCCTTTTTTTTTTAACATACAACATTTTTCATGGGGGGCAGAATAAAAGGAAGGTCTCACAATTAAGTCCAAGAACTGATCCTGGAAAAAAAGTGCTATATAGCTCATTATTTTAATGCTGGAAGAAATGCCAACAATAAAACAAAGTCATAAAAATAAACTGGGCATACAGCTGATTTTCATGCCATGATGTGATTCCAAGGAGGAAACTGCTGTGTGATTTGAGACAAGAGTTTATAGTGATTTGGATTCTATCTTCCTGTTTTGAGATTTTGTAAAAGGAAACTCACTTTCCAAAAAATTTAGCCTACTGTGCCATGTCATGCCCTCAACTATTCTTTATTTAGATATTAATGAAATAATGGATGATCTCATGTATAGAAATGTCATTGTTTCTTTTTGGAGGTGTCTTAAATTTTTCATATGTTGATTTTTTTAAATTTAGATAATCCGTATTAATAAAAGTGATCGTAATGATGGTATTTTCTATTAAAGATTAAATTTTTTTATTATAGAAAATTTCAAATACATTAAAAGAAAGAGAGTATAGAATAATGAGCCTTCAGTTTCAACAATTATTAACTCATGTCAGTCATATTTCACTTTTATCCCTTTCTCCATGAGTGATTATTTTAGGGAAATCCTAGACATCTCTCATCTCATTTGTAAATATTTCAGTATATACCTTGAGAAGATGAAGGCTTTCTTTAGAAACATAGCCATAATAACATGACATTGAAAAAAATAATAGTAATTCCTCAGTATCATCAAATATTCAGTC
The DNA here is from genome assembly GCA_963574655.1 of Perodicticus potto. Lineage (NCBI taxonomy): Eukaryota > Metazoa > Chordata > Mammalia > Primates > Lorisidae > Perodicticus > Perodicticus potto. The sequence goes on from CAUYRH010178562.1 coordinate 5,077, forward strand.
ATTTAAATGTTAATTTTTTTTTAAAGTTGGTATGTTCCACAGGACCCAAAACAAAGTGTGCATATGGCATTTGGATTGTGTATGTCCTAAATCTCTCTTAATCTAGCTGTTCTTTCCCCTTCCTTTTTTCCTCCCTTTTGCATTTTATTTGTTGAAGAAACTGGGCATTGGTCCTGTCCTGCTCATGATGTTTTAACTTACTTCTAGTGTTTTCCTAGCTAGATAAATTTGGTTTTTTATGAATCATTACTGTTGGCCCAGTATATTTTGTGGGAAATAAACTATTTGGGGATTATACAGGTGTAAAGAATAGAGACAAGAGTGTCACTATGGCACCCTCGGTAGAGTACTGTGGCGTCACAGCTCACAGCGACCTCAAATTTTTGGGCTTAAGTGATTCTCTTACCTCTGCCTCCCAAGTAGCTGGGACTACAGGCACCGAGCCAAGGAATAGGTATTTTTTGTTTCAGTTCAAATGCTATTATGAGGTATCTCCTTAGTTGCTACCTGGCTAGGGTTACCATCCTGAGTATGGTACATCAGGGCTCTGTCTAGGTAGTAGAGCAGCCTAGTAAGTGGGTTGTTGTCTCCCTTCTCCTCTGTCCTCATGGATGGGAATGAGAGACTGGATGGATCTCTGATGCATTCTGAGATTACGCAAGGGGACTTGTGAGTGTTGCCTCTCCAGTTCTTCCTCTCAAGACACCTCTGCTGCTGCTCTGAATGTGTTCTAAGCTCCTGGTATGTGCCTCTCCTTGGTGAGAGAAAACATTGAGCTTCTAGAATTTATCTTGTAAAATACACAATGTAAAGTAGGTCTTATATAACAGTACTTCCTCACTAGAGGCACTTTGGAGTCGACATTGTTGAGGAATTCAACTTTTAAAAATGTTACTTTAAGCTTTTTGGTTTTTTAATTGGACTTAAGAAAAATTAGTTAATACTTGTTCACTTTTGTCTAAGAGTAGTGGTGTACTCACCAGTACATTCAGCTCTTTAATTTGTTTCCTTCTAGGGGTCCTGAAACTATGGCCTGCGGGCCACATGCGGTGGTGTGAAATGTATTTGTTCCCCTTCTGTTTTTTACTTCAAAATAAGATACATGCAGTGTGCATAGGAATTTGTTCATAGTTGTTTTTTTTTTTTAAACTATAGTCCGGCCCTCCAACGGTTTCTGGGACAGTGATGAATTGGCCCCCTATTTAAAAAGTTTGAGGATGGCTGCTAATCCAATTCTTAAAAATTCAGCTCTTAAAAGTCAAACAGGTTGGGCAGTCTACCTGCAAATAAAGCCAAACAAAGGCTTGTGCTTTTGAAATGTGGGAAAGCCAGGCTGCTTCCTGCTGAGAGCATGAAGGGAAACGACTGAGCCTGGGTGTGTGTAAATACTGAGTTCACTCAAAATCGTCAGACATTCTGGAAAAGTATAATTTTCATAATGAATTAACATTTTTGATATAAATCTTTTATTTTGATGAAGCATTTGTTAAGAGAGAAGCAGTTTTGACTGCTCTTTTAGCTTGTGGAAGGAAATACAGACTTCACAAAACTATATGTCCTTTTTCAAAATGTTAAACATTTGCCAATCTATCAACAAAATCTTATCGATTATTTGGAAAGCTTTTCATTTGCCTTGTTAGTGTGTCATCTCTAGGCATCTAGTGAGAAGGGTGGTTCTCCCAGCTTACCAATGGTTGTATGAAATCAGTAGCATTTTAAAAAGTCTTGTGTGAAAACATCTTTCTTTCCTTCTTATTTATTAATCTTATTTATTAGAGGATGAGGAGCTAAAGATAAAAGATATGGAAGAATATTTACCCTTCTTCTCTATTTACTGTGTGGATTATTTTCATTTGGGTTTCATTTCCTTTTTGCTGACATTTTTGTGTTACTGAAAAATATCAAGCACAGAGGGTTAGCTTTCTTATTTTAATAAAGTATCTCAGAAATGCATAGGTTCAGTCGGATAATCTGACATACCATTTTAAAGACAAAAATGTGGCTCCCAATCTGGACATATTTAATTGTTGAGGCTCAAATAGCCTTTAAAATGAGTGAAGTCATTTTTATACAAAATATTTCTGCTTAGACAACTTTCTGTGATTTTTTTTTTAAAAAAAAGAACTATATTCTTCTATGTATTCTTAAGCATTTTGAGAAGGTACTGTTTCCACCTTAGTCTGTTTGGTCATGAAGGGCTTTGATAAGTTGCTAGGGCAGGGGGTGCTTGGAGGAAATGGGCAACAGCTGGTCAGATCACAGCTGCCTCCTGTTTGATTGTGATGAGGCAGAGTTGGCTGCCCCACAGTTCTGTTTTTAGGAAGGAGGGGAGTTTGTTCTTCCTTTGATTCAGAAGCAATTACCTTGCAAGCCAGTTAAATACTGGAAATTGCTGAATGGATTGCTATGGCTATTTTGAATATTATTTTCATTCTTATATTCATGCCTAACCACTGAGAGCTGGAGTCTAGTGTTTCTTTGTAGCCTTAGGTGTCTGGCATTGGATTAGGTTCTAGAACAGGCATCCTCAAACTTTTTAAACAGGGGGCCAATTCGCTGTCCCTCAGACCGTTGGAGGGTCGGACTATAGTTTAAAAAAAAAAACTATGAACAAATTCCTATGCACACTGCACATATCTTATTTTGAAGTAAAAAACAAAATGGGAACAAATACAATCCACACCAACTCATGTGGCCCGCGGGCCGTAGTTTGAGGACCCCTGTTCTAGAATGTTGGTAGAAACAATTTTTTCCCCTTCCAGTGACATTTATTCCTCATGTAAATATATAGTCACTAAAAAGCTTGAAGAGTTTTGGATAAGAGATTTCTCATAAAAATGTTTACTTTTAGCCATTTCTCTTTTTCAACACCATAGTATTCCTAGTATATCAGGGTCCAATTTGGAAAGGTTAACAGCTGGACTTGGATAATTCAGCATTTAGTTTATATGTAGAAGGTTTAGCAGATTAAATAGACCCTCTACTGGTCTTAGGATGTGTGCTCAAATTAAAAAATCCATGGTATAAACTTATTTTTCTCATTACTAGTGTTTCCAATTGAGCTTAAAAATAAATAAATAATAAAATGAAAAACATAGCACAGTTAAACAAGAATTCCATATACTTCAATTTAGATGGAAGTGTGTATTCCATATGTATAGGTAGTAAGCACAGAATAATGAAGGGCCAGATGACATTAGAAGCAGTGGATTTCTTTCATTCAGACTGGGCCTTGTTTGATGCACCTGCTCCATGCCAGCTGTATACCAGACATTGCCCTGCAGACAGGTATGTGTCCTTGGGAGGGAGAGGAGGCTTCAGTGTTATTTCTGTGGGAAAGGAGGAAGCACAGTAAGTTTTCCTGTGATGAAAAGCATGATTAGAATGGCTCTGCTTTGCGTTGTAAGACTTCCTGAGAGCTTGGCACTGGACTCTTATATCCATTGTCTTCCACTAACCCTCAATTCTGGGATTATTCCTGATTTACCCATGAAGAACCTGGAATTTAGACTAAATATTTTGCTACACAGTGGGGCATTCTAGTGTTTAGATGTAGCCATCTAAACTTTGGTGGCTACTGTCAGCCACTTATATCTGTTTCTTCATTACAGTGATATCTTTAAATATTTTCAATACCTTTTGAATTAATAAATGAATGAATCATGTCCCCAAGCAGTCTCTGTTGTGATGCCCCCCCCCCTACTTTACCCTCCACTCTTGCCCTGTGTATAACTCCCTCCCTACAGTCGTAAGCACTGGTGTGACTCACATCACAGATGAGTTGTGCTTGTCTAAGTTTATTATTTTTAAGTGTACTATTAATGGATTTTAGTGTATTTGTGTGATGATCACCACTATCTAATTCTAGGACATTCATCACCCTAAAAGAAACTCTATACTTATTAGCAGTTACTTCCAGTTTCTCCAGCCCCTGGCAACCACTAATCTACTTTTTGTCTCTGTAAGGTTTGCTTATGCTGAACACACTATATAAATGAAATTACACTATTTGTGGTCTTTTGTGATGGGTGTCTTAGCATAATGCTTTCAAGGTTCATCCGTGTTGTAGCATGTATCAGTATTTCACTCCTATTCTACCCTGTAGATATACCACATTTTGTTTATCCAGTTATTAGTTGGACACTTGGGTTTTGTCCACTTTTTGAATATTGTGTATGATGCTGCTTTGATGAATATTCATGTGTAATTTTTTGTGCAGACATGTTTTCATTTTTCTTGCTTATGTACCTCAGAGTGGAATTGCTGGATTGTGTAGTAACTCTGTGTTTACTATTTTGAAAAACTGCCAGACTGTTTTTCAAAGTGGCTGCATCATTTTACAATCCCACTTCCAGTGCATGAGGGTTCCAGTCTCTCTCTCTCTCACCCTGGCTAGAGTGCAATGGTGTCATCATAGCATATTGCAACCTCAAACTCCTGGGCTCAAGCAATCTTCCTGCCTCGGCCTCCTGAGTAGCTGTAACTATAGCCACCATGCCTGGCTAATTCTTCTATTTTTTGTAGAGACAGGGTCTTGCTCTTGCTGAGGCTGGTCTCAAACTCCTGACCTTAAACAATCCTCCCACCTTGACCTCCCAGAGTGCTAGGATTACAGGCATGAGCCACCTGCCCTGCCCTGACCTGACCTGTTATTGGCCTTTTTGATTATAGCCATTCTGATGGATGTGAAGTGATAGCTCATTGTAGTTTTGATTTTCATTTTTCCGGATAGCTAATGATGTTGAGCACCTTTTCATGTGAGTATTAGGCATTTGAATATCTTCTTCAGAGAAATATCTGTTCAGATCCTTTGTCCATTTTTAAATTGGGATATTTATCTTTTTATTAGTGAGTTAGAAGAGTTTTATGTCTTCTGGATCGAAGTTCCATGTCAGCTATATGTTTTTTTTTTTGAGACAGAGCCTCAAGCTTTCACCCTGGATAGAGTACTATGGCATCACAGCTCACAGCAACCTCCAATTCCTGGGCTCAAGTGAGTTTCCTGCCTCCACCTCCCAAGTAGCTGGGACTGCAGGCGCCTGCCACAACGCCCGGCCATTTTTTGGTTGCAGACGTCATTGTTGTTTAGCGGGCCCGGGCTGGATTCAAACCCACCAGCTCAGGTGTACGTGGCTGGTGCCTTAGCCTCTTGAGCCATAGGCGCCGAGCCTCAGCTATATGTTTTACAAATATTTTCTGATTCTGCAGGTTTTCTTTTTACTTCATTGTTATTTGTTTGTTTGTTCTGTTGTTCATTTGAGATAGAGTCTCACTCTGTTGCCCAGGCTAGAGTGTTGGTGTCATCATAGCTCACAGCAATCTCAAACTTTTGGGCTCAAGTGATCCTCTTGGCCTCAGCCTCCCGAGTCACTGGGACTACAGGCACACGCCACTGTGCCAGGCTAAACTGTCGATTTTTTGTAGCGACAGGGTCTTGTGCTTGCTTAGGCTGGTCTCAAACTCCTGAGTTCAAGCAGTCCTCCTGTCTGGGCCTCCCAGAGTACTAAGATTATAGGTATGAGCCACCATGCCTGACCATCTTTGTACTTTCTTAATGGTGTCCTTTGAACATTCTTTGTTTGTTTTAGTGTTTTTAGTTAACAAACAAATAATTTTAGTTTTCATTAGTTTTTTCATTCTGTTTTTTTTTTGTAAGGATCTATTGCCTAATCCAAGGTCACACAGATTAATACATATTTTTTAATTTATTTTTTATTTCAAATTAATATGAGGGTGTAGATTTTTAGGTTACATTGTTCTCACTTTTAGGGGTAAAAAAGTTCCTTTTACCCCTGGGTGAGGGGGTAAAAGAGCCCCTCACCCAGGGGGCATATTATATACCCTCACAGTGTGCACATTAGATGAGATTCACCTCAGGCCCTCCCTCCTTCTACCAGTCACCTCCCCCTATCTCCCTTTACCCCTGTACTAGACTATATTTGTATTTTATTGTTCTTATGAGCATGTAACTGTTTATATATTGATTTCATATTAGTATGGAGTACATTGGATATTTATTTTTCCATTCTTGCAATACTTTACTAAGAAGAATAATACATACGATTTCTTCTTGCATAGTTTTAGTGCTTACTTTGATCCATTTTGAGTTAATTTTTGGTATATGGTGTGAGGTTGGGGGCCACATTCATTGTTTAGTGTGTAGGCATCTGGTTGCCCCAGTACCATTTAATCGAGAGCATTTTTTCCTTCTTGGATTATCTTGGGGTTGTGTCTATTTTTGATCTTCATATAAGGGGATCTTGTAGGATTTTGTGTCTGGTTCCTTTAGCTTAATACTATATCCATGATATTCATCAGTGTTGTGGGTAAGTAGTTCATTCATTTTTTGCTATTATTGTTGGTTTTGGATGTGTACCTATCTTTTTATTAGACAGGTTCTCTCTCTCACTTGGACAGTGCAGTGAAGATGTCATAGCTCAATGCAAGCTCAAATTCTGGGCTCAAGTTAACCTTCTGCTTCAGCCTTACAAATAGCTGGGGCTATACCTAGTTAATTTTTAAATATTTTTTGTAGAGACAGAGTTTCACTAAGGTACTCAAGTTGATCTCAAACTCCTGGCCTCCGGTTATCTTTCTGCCTTGGCCTTCCAAGGTGCTAGGATTACAGGTGTGAGCCAATGTGTACTGTTCTTTCATGTGAAAACTGCAGATTATTTATTCATTCTCCTGTTAGTGAACATTTGGGTAATTTTTAGTTTTTGATAAATATGAATAAAGCCACTGTGAACATTCTTGCATGTATCTTCTTGGTAGATGTACTTGTTCATTTCTCTTGGGTATTTACCTAGCATGGAATTTCTGGGTCATCAGTGCATGTATGTTAGCCTAAGAAATGCATGTGAAAACGAGGGAATGGAAAGATAATAAATCAAATATTATGTTTAGAGGAGACTAAAAGAATTGCTAGTTTTCAAAGAATTTGAATGACAGTTCACCTTAAATGAACCACCTTAAGATGGTATTAATCATGAAATTAGAAGTAGATGCCGTTACTTTACTGTGCAGGAAAACACCTAGACTTTTCTGAATTCATAGCAGTAGCACACAAAAATTGATAATATATTGCCTACTAGATGATTAAGTTCAGAACAAGAAAAATGAGAGGAGTTAATTTTTTTCCTCTGAATTTTAAAACTGGAAAATGGCTGTGTTATAAGAAATATAAAAAGTTGGCTGATCACGGTGGCTCACGCCTATATTTCTAGCACTCTGAGAGACCGAGGTGAAAACATTGCTTGAGTTCAGGAGTTCGAGACCAGCCTGAGCAAGAGTGAGACCTCATCTCTACTAAAAATAGAAAAATTAACCAGGTATTGTGGCAGGCACCCATAGTCTCAGCTACTTGGAGGCTGACACAGGAAGATCCCTTGAACTCAGAAATTTGAGGTTGCTGTGAGCTAAGCTGATGCCACAGCACTCTAGCCTAGGGCAACAGAGTGAGACTCTGTCTCAAAAAAAAGAAAGAACAAAAGAAACAAGAAATATAAAAAATCCTAAAGGGGAAATAAAAATAAATAACAAGAGAATGAAAATACCAAACATTTATTTTAACTTGGACCTTCTATTTCCTCAGTTTGCTTATTTATCAAAAAGGGATAAATAAACTACCCTGCCAAATTGTAGAGATTATTATGTGGCATCCCTGATGCATTTGTAGATGTTCAGAAAGTGGTACTTGCCTTTAGCAACAAGTAGATTTAATATTTTATCAAGTATTTGGAGTGTAATAGATTAAAAGGCAAATTTAAAGTGTTTTAAGTCAAGATCCCACTTTTCCTGAGTTAATATTTTAACTTAAGTTAAATAATCAGAACAGGTTGGTGGATATTATATTTGGTTGCTAAAACTTTCCCAAATTACTGAAATTGAGTTGCCTGCCTTTGATTTTATTAATTTATTGTTGCTTTGCAAACTTTTTACTTATATTAATGCATGCAATTCTCCCTACTTCATTCTTAGTTGCAGTTTCTTTTCTAGATGCCATTTTGTCAGTGTACTTTCTTGTAAGTCTTGTGACCACTGTTTTCTAAAAATGTGTTAGCAGATTTCAGACTTGAGGGCCAGAGAACCAGGAAGAGTAAGTTAGCACTTACTCTGTTACAGAGTTTTGGAGCTCCTTTCTGTCCTTCCGTCTCAGTCAAACAGAAGGGTCATAAGGCTGAGGAGGAAGATGTGTAGACAGTTCCCTTCCTTGCTGTTCACATCTTCCTTCCTGTCCTGGCAGATCATAGTCGAGTTCAGTGTGTGTGGGAGAGCATCTCTGTGCCTAAGACTCTCCTGGGGCTATGCTGGGAACAAGAGCGAGGAGTTGGTTCTCAAGCACAGCAGCTAAGCTCATTGCCAGTATTCTTGTTTTTGGTGATGGGGTGGAGGTGCCCCATCAGTGGTGGTGTATGCAGGGCTCCACCCAGCTGATACGGAGGGTTAATCTCTAATGGCAGAATGTCTGCACAGTGTACTGCTTTTTATCTTTAACTGAATAGAATGCTAAGGGTAAAATTATTCAGTTCACAAAAGATTTGGAATTACAAAATCATCCCTAGAGAGTTATGATGATATTTTATTGCTGAACTAGCGAGAAGTCATACTCAATCATGCATGGGTGATCATAAATACCTCCACTTAGTGTGCTGTGGAATCTGTATATTATCAAAATATGTGTGTGTAATCCCAGTCATACATACTGTTTGACTTAGTAAAACAGTGTATGTTTATGCATATATTCTGTTTATCAAAATTAAAGTTTTTACTCAAAATTCAGTTTTAAAAAGAGAGATTGAGAAAACATTAAAAGGGCTCGGCGCCTGTGGCTCAATGGGCTGAAGCGCCAGCCATGTACACCTGAGCTGGCGGGTTTGAATCCAGCCCAGGCCCAACAAACGACAATGACGGCTGCAACCAAAAAATGGCCAGGCGTTGTGGCGGGCACCTGTAGTCCCAGCTGCTTGGGAGGCAGAGGCAGGAGAATCGCTTGAGCACAGGAGTTGGAGGTTGCTGTGAGCCGTGATGCAACGGCACTCTATCCAGGGTGACAGCTTGAGGCTCTGTCTCAAAAAAAAGAGAAAACATTAAAAGAAAAACCCCAGAAAGTAAAATGATTAATGTACACTAAAGGGAAAAAAAATTTAGCCATGTCTGTGGGTTGTTACTTTATTTGCGGTGTGGAAATTAACAGTTCTGAAAGAACTAGTGGGGATAGGTATGGTGGGAGCCTCAGGAAAGCAGGCTGTCCTAGAGAGACCTGCTTCCTGAGCACAGGCGCAGATGTAGCAAGTGCCATGAATGCTCAGTTTAAGGAAATGGCTGTATCCTGTCATTGCTTATTGAAACATGAGGTACTTATTTTGTTACCACAGAATTTAATAGTATGGTTTATTATTAGCATTTAAACCAGTGAAAATGAAGGTTTTGTTTACAACCTCTGTGATTTGTCAATAATAATATGCTGCCTCCCTGTACCTCAGCTGGATTAGCTGATGAGTATGATGTCAGCACAGGTTTGAAATCCATGATGAGTGGGGGTTTTTTAAACTAAACATTTGGTGGAAATAATTTCAAGTATCTAATTCATGCTTTTCTTTTACATTACAACTCTTCAGAGTAATCTCTTCTTGCTATGTCCACCTTCCTCCTCTCGTTCTCAACTTAGTCTAATCAGACTTTTGTCCTTCCTCTCCCTTTCAACACTGCTAGATGGGAGTCCTGGCTTTCCCTGCACCTTCCTGGTTCTTTCTCTCCCTCTCCATGTGGAAGCTCCCCAGGGTTCATTCCTTGGTCTGTCCTCTGTCCCTGCTGGCTCTGTGGGTGATCCCATCCAGGCTCTTGATGTTAATACCAGCTATACACTTAGCACCCAGGTTTCTCTTTGGAACCCACACTGTTGGTGCATTAGCTTCCCACACCTGCAGCTCACCCACCAGCCTCCATCTGCTCTTCCCCATCTCAACGTGTGCAGCAGTGGCTGCCTCATTGCTCAGGTTAGCACACTAGACAGTCCTTACACTAATTGTCTTCTGCGATTGAGGAAGGCAAGGCCAGAGGGTCTGTGTCTCAGGTCACTGTTAGATGACACTGTTTACAGCAAAAAGTGAAATGCCAGCTAGCAAATGTTTGTGACTTGCAGTGATCCTGATGCATGTGGCAGAAGACTGGTGGCCACCTAAATTGCTCTGCTCAGAGAATTCACCCTCATAGTGAATAAATAATTCCAGATGTTCAAATGAAATTTCTTCAGAATTGTTACATTTAAAGAGCAATGAATGTAAAGAAGGGTGAGAAGACTTACGGTTTGGGAGAAAAGCTACAAAAGCTACAAAGATGATTGAAAAGGCCTAGAAAATTGCACAATGTTGAGAGGAACAAAAAGCAGTAGTGATTGGTTCCAGTCAGGAAGAAGTGATTTGATTTATCAACTCCTTTCACTCCATGATTAGGCTCTTCTTCACTGCAAAAAATTTAAGAGAAAGAAAGAGACCAGTCACTGTATTAAATTACAGTTTTTCTTGCTGAGTTAAATGTTGATCATACATTAGAGAGAAATGGAAACCTAAAACTTCTTCCTTATATCTGTCTTGGCTGGTGTAATTCCCAAAGCAAGAAGGTGCCTTAGAAGACCTCTTGGGAAAATTTGGGACGATTACTAGAATTGGCCTTAGCACTCTCTAAGCCAGTAGTAGGCATCACATTTTTCCTCAACTCTATTTTCCAAGGCTCTGTGGGAAGGTGACCCTCAGTGTCTGGAAAACTTCAGAGCTTTGACATTGTTTCAGCCTTGTGTTCAAGAAGCCCTTGTGTTTCCTCTCTATGTGGTCAGGGGATCAGATCCATAATTTTCTTTTTATAGAGTAGAGGTGATGATACTGGCTTTACAGGGTTGGTTTTTTTTTTTTTTCTTTTTGAGTCAGAGCCTCAAGCTGTCACCCTGGATAGTGTGCCGTGGCATCACAGCTCACAGCAACCTCCAATTCCTGGGCTCAAGTGAGTCTCTTGCCTCCGCCTCCCAAGTAGCTGGGACTACAGGCGCTGGCCACAACGCCCGACCATTTTTTTTTTTTTTTGGTTGCAGCCGTCGTTGTTGTTTGGCAGGTCCGGGCTGGATTCGAACCCGCCAGCTCAGGTGTACATGGCTGG
>CAUYRH010178566.1:0-16922 GCA_963574655.1 Perodicticus potto
GTGATTAAGAAAATGCTATGAGGGCTATCTCTCACAGTACGATCAAAATGTTTCTGATTGTATATGAAGCACATTCTGCCCTATGATTGCACCAATGTACACAATTATGATTTAATAAAATTATTAAAAAAAAGAGAGAGAAATGATTAAGGTACCAGTCTTTTTCTCCGTATTACTAGAACTTTCTTTTTATCCTGGTTACCCAAGATGGAGATTAAGAGAAATGATTAGGGTACCAGTCTTTTTCTCCATATTACTAGAACTTTCTTTTTTTTATTTAAAAGATTAGCATGACCCCCACATTTCCACCCCGCTCACAATTGATTTGGGGCAAAGGTGGGGATGAGCAGAGGGAAGTTGTTAAATCTCACCCACAAAGCACTGTAGAGCTGACAGAAGAGCGTCGGGGTCAGGTAAGGGGTGCAGACTATCACGGGAATAGGCAGAGCAGGTCCCCTGACAGGGGCTTCATGGGGCAGAGGGCGTTTGGCATAAGCCTGGAAAGATGGCGAGGAGCCCAATGTCCAGATATGGGGGCTGGGGAATATTTTAGGCTGAGAGAATAGCATGAGAAGGGACTAAAAGCGAGGAAGACAGGCAGTACTCATCTGACAGACAACAGGGAACCTCAGAAGATTTATGAGCAGAGGATTGATACAGCTAGGGATGTAGCTGAGGGATGTTAATTCAGCCACAGTGTGAAGAGTGGCTTAGGCTGGACGGAGGCTGGTAATGATGGTCTAAGCAAGAAAAGCTGCCCAGAAGGGTGGCAACAGGAGGAGAGAGGAGAAGAGAGATGCCTGAAAAGTTAAATTATGGGAACTGGGGTAAGGGAACTGGCAGAATCTAACACGATGCCAAGGCATGGAGCCCAAAAGAGCATCACTTAAAATCTAAATGTGAAATACTCAGAAATGTGTCTCATCAATGGAGCTACTGTATCTAGGAAAGCAGGGAGAGAAATGGCAGTTCAAAACCACAACATGACACAGCGTTAGGAACTATCTATGCCAGGTGCTGAAGGGGCTGTGACAGGTGGGTTCTCCCAGCTCCACATGCCAAAGCCGCTCAAAGTGGGGTCCACGGACCAGCGCCAGTCCACAAACTGTTACCCAGACATGATGAAAAGGGGAAAATGCTTTCAGCAAAAATAGTTTGAGATGTACCATTAAGGAAATATGCTTCACACATAAAGATTTTAAAGTACTTCTTACTTATTATTTAATTTTATCCTGGAAAATATCTTCGAATAAGTAATGCAAACCTGGTTTTTCCAATTTTACACAAGGTAAGATCCTAGAGGGTACTTATAATTATCTTCAAGTCATACAGAAGTTCAAGGAGTGGAAAGCAGGCATTTGACTCTGAGCCAGGAGTTTCTAGTAGCTCACTCGGCATTGCGAATAGATGCTGAAATTGCTTTTTAGGAGACAGAGTAACCATTCTACTTTATAAAACACCCAGTGCGTGCTATAGTGATCCTCAGAAGCAAATTTAAGGCACCATTAGACAGAGGAAAAAGTGTCAAACTTTTTTACTGTCTTTAATTTGAAGATTTCCAATGAATTTCAGATGAATCAACTTTGAGTTGATGTAATGGATACTTTGAATCAATTACTAATAATTTTATAGTAGGTAGAATATTTGGAGATTTTCAAACTTCTCTAACTGTCCCATTTTCAGAGACTCTTTCCTTAGAGTTGATACTTATCTTAAAAGTTATCTTCAAATCAAGTTCTTTTTCTTATTATCACTCTGGGCCCCTAAATTTGGATGACACATTAGCATCAAAGGCTGTGAACACGTTGGCATTTTAAACAGCACCTAGAGTGATTAGTTACTGAGAAAATGAAATTATAAACTTCAGACTTTTTCTTATTCTGAGAATTGTGACAGAAAAAGGTTAGCGTTTGCTAGAGGATTCACCAATCTCCCAGACAATGAAAGCGCTCCAGCAAAATAACATTCTGATGTGCTAAGTGTAATGAACCAGAGACACATAGATTAAATTTCTCTTGAAACACACATGCCTGGGTTTTAAAAATTATGGAGAAGGTGCCTGGCAAAATGTGCTAAAGGGATTTGTCAACCCCCAAACATCGGACAGAATGTCGGAGAAATGAGGCCAATGTAAAAACTCTTCCTGGTCATCCACTCTCCCAGGTACTAACACAAAGGTGCTTTAGAACTCATATCAAAGCTCTGAAGAGGCTCCGCACCCATAGCTCAGTGGTTAGGGTGCCCACCTAGGCAAGCAGATTCGAACGTAACCCAGGGTCTGCTAAACATCTATGACAACTACAACAACAACAAAATTAGCCGGGCATTGTGTTGGGCACCTGTAGTCCCAGCTACTTGAGGCAAGAGAATCACTTAAGCCCAAGTGTTAGAGGTTGCTGTGAGCTGTGATGCCACAGCACTCTACTGAGGAGAATATAGTGAGACTCTGTCTCAAAAAAAAAAAAAACTATGAAGAGTAGATTGTTCCTAAGCTTCTCTGAGAGTCAAACAAGCCAAACCACTAACTTAGGAAAAGAATGATTAGAGAGAAATCAGTCCTAAATAAAAGATTAGCCTAGCAGTTACCAACACAGAACTGTATGAAAGGCCTGATTTTTAAAGGAAAATAGACTCTAGATCTGAACAACATAATCCCGATTTTGACTGTTTAAGTTCCCAAACGTTGGGGAAGGTAGAAAATCTTTACATGCCTCATCATTCGTGCTGTGCTTCCGGACAAGTGTGACAATATTAGTGAAACAGACCAAACGTTAAGCTTTCTGAGATCCATTGTACATAAAAATATTTTACAGGGTAAACGGTTGGTTTGATTTATACAATAGTGAATATTACCCTGCTTTTTTACCATGGGTATAACAAATTAAAGTTTACAGCTGAAATTCTTATGGGATCCTATTCCAAGCTTCCTTGGTTTTTCTCTAGACATATCTTTAGTGGTGGGCAGGAAGCATTTGCATCCACCCTGCAGGTAAAAGCTTCTTTTCCAGAAGTGGGCAGAGAAAGCACAGTGGGAGAGATACCTGCGTTTTCACATTTGGTGCCCATGTCCACAGCATCCAGATGCCACAGTTGGTTCTTATTGTACCTTTTTGAAGGTGGCACTCTTGTCGGCCATATTCAAGGCTTTGTTATAATTCCTAGCATAGCACCAAGCAAATAAAAAAAGGCACTCAATAAATACCCACTGAATAATTATAAATGAATAAAGCAGACCCAGAATGACTGGCATCTATTTTTCTCTCAGAAACTCACAACAGTGGACATATCTATCATTCAGTTATAAACACCATCCTGTCCTGGTCTGTCCTTTCACAAGGCTGAATTCACTCATAACGTTCTACAGTCTTCCTCCCAGCAACATTGTTAGAACAGCCAGTGTCAGCCCTGATTAGCTTTGGGACTACTGGACGTCAACGAGACAAAGGACATTTTCATCAGTCTACCAACTCTAGCCTTTTAAAAGACTGCCTTTTCAAAGGGGCTTTTTACTAAGCAGAGCTCCCCAAGCTTCCAGGCACTTAAACATTTACCTGTAAATATTTAACAGTGATAAAGAGATATGTGCAAGGTAAGTGGAATCATCCTCAGATCTTTACACAGCAAAGAGACTCTCAACTTGACTCTTAAAAACATTCCTCGGGTTTTCAACCTTCTGCCCTGCGATATTTCTTCCCATGAGACTCCTTAGATCATTTGCCTGCCTTAGTCAACCTTAAACAAATACTAGTTTGAACTCGGCCTCCAACTTGTTCTTCCAGAATTGGGGGGATGCCTGACCTGCTCATTAGAACTCAGTGCAGATGCTAACCTTGACTTTCTGGTTAGAAGAAAATCTTCTCAAGTACTGTCAGCAGTGTTCTCCCTTTAGAAATAGGAGCATGCCTTGTGCCCCTTGTTTCGTTTTTCCCTCTGTATTGCTAATTCAATGCATGATTTGATTTTACCTACCATCAGAGAGGAGTAAAAATATTTTCAATTGCTTAGATTCAATTAGAAAAGAAGCGGGTCCCCTCCCACCAGAGGAGCCTGGCAATGTTGATTTTTACAGAAGGACCTGACCAGTATCATTCAACATCACCGTGGTGGCATCGTGTCTGTCTACGGCTGTAACATTGCTCCCAACAATTCACCTGCCCATTCACTGAGTTCAGACACTAACCAACCAAGTCGAATCAACAGGCAGCTGAACTGATTATCTGACTGAGTTGAAGGGTGATTTAATTGAATGGATTAATTCAGTTCAAAGCAGCCAAGGTGGGGGCTCCATGTGGCCCAAGTTGCCCCAGGATGAAGGAGACCACAGTGGGCGCACAGAAACAGGAGTGAGTGGCAGAAAGGGGAACAAGATTACCTGAGACCAGATCTCATCACTGTCACTTACCATCTTTGTTTTTGTTGTTGTTTTGTTTCGTTGAGACAGAGTCTTGCTCTGTCACCCAGGCTAGAGTGCTGTGGGATCAGCCTGGCTCACAGCAACCTCCAGCTCCTAGGTTCAAGAGATCCTCCTGCCACAGCCTCCCTAGTAGCTGGGACTATAGACACCCACCACAATGCCCCGCTAATTTTTCTATGTTTAGTAGGGACGGGATCTCACGCTTGCTTAGGCTGGTCTCAAACTCCTGAACTCAAGTGATCTTTCTTACCTCAGTCTCCCAGAGTGCTAGGATAACAGGTGTGAGCCACCATGCCTGGCCTACTTACCATATTTGTGCCCTTCAATGAGTTACCTAACTGCTCTCTGTCTTCCATCTTTAAGTTGGGCATAATACTACCTATCTGAAAGGAATAGGTTTTTTGATTAATAGAGTAATACATACTCAACAATAAATTTCAGCCATTGTTTTAATCAGTATCACCTAACAAAAAGAAACTTTAAATAGGAGCTTTAATAATCTAGCCAGAATTTCCCAGTGCCTTGGATGCTTTTAAATTTGAAATATCTCTGTGCTCGCTTTGGCAGCACATATACTAAATTTGAACTATCTCCTAGAAAACACATGTTCATTTGTCAACAAATATTTTCTTTTTCCCAAGTTCTTCAAATACTCAAAGATAACATACTAGATATATTAATAATATCAACAGAAGGGGTATCTGGAATTATCCTGTTGAGAACTTTCATAGTGGTTCTAAAAAGGCCAGAGCTTTTCTTGGGTTGGCTAAAACATTCCATTTGGGGGGAGGATATAGGAAAAATAAATTTTGTGTGACGGGCCTGGAGCCACTGTGTCTCCTAGGCACCAAGCAGCTTCAGAGGCTTGTCACCTGTGCTCACGGGGACCACCCTTACTCAGAAGGCCCCATGCTTGGGTTAAGGCTCTTCTGGCATCATCATGCAATTTTTCATGACTTTTGAACAAAGGGCTTTGAATTAAGATATTGCAGCAGTTCCTGCAAATTGTGTAGCTGGCCCTGCCTAGATGTGATCTATTACTGATACCTACAGTGATGCACATCCCACAGACAGGAGCCTCCCTGTCAGAAGATATAGTAGAACCTCCATAGTTGACCACCTCCCTACACTGACCATCTCAAGTTACCAATTTTCATAGACTGGACATGTACCACATGTCGTATCAAGGGACATCAGCCTAGTTCCTCATGTTGACCACTCTGCACGTTGACCAGTTTGTTACAGTCCCTTGGGTGGCCAACCTACAGAGATTCTACTATACTTGTATGATGCCTACAGCTGAAACCTAAGGCCTCCTGTAGTGACTGTTCACTCGGGAGCAGCCTCAGTGCCCACCGCTGCCTACAGCACAGCCTCTCAGAGCCCCTCCATGAACCGCTTCCCTGGGTCCTCACAGGTCGGAGGGAGGGAATGAGCAAGGGAGACTCAGCGTCAGCGCCTTCATCTGTGATTCCAATGTCTCTCATTATTGCAAAATGTATGTTTAGTCCTCTGAAGGCCCTAAAAGTTTCTTGATACCAAACACTGAAAGAAGGAAGTGGCTCACCCAGAAGCTCTTGATAGAGTCCCTATATTGTTTTGCTCCAGCAAGAGATAAAAACCACTGTTTTAGTTGTTTGATTTTTACTGTGTGATTAGTCTAGGCATGATGGAGAGAAAAGCACGTAAAGCATTATTTTATTTGAAAGCCAGAAGCACATAATGTTTATTAATAAAGAGCCTGGTTTACATAGATTTTATTATTATTGAGCATAAAATGGTTTATATTACAAGCAAGGGTGAAATTACTAACTAATTAGCCTGTGAAGATCATGTTTAATGGAATATATAAATCTAGGGTGTTGCTGGGTTTTTTTGCAAACCTTAAGGGTCTTATTCATTAAACACGTGCATATGCAGCCTTTATGCTGAAACAGGGGGTTGTAATATACAATTCAAGGTCAAATGATTCATTTTGTGTTTCCCAAAGTCCAAAATCTCAGTGCCTTAAATTCCTTAACTCTTAAGGAAGCCAGTTTCAACACACAGCGCCTTAGTGTGAATACTAAATTCGACTATAAACGGTGGTAACTGAGAAAGGCAAAGGTGAAGAATTTAAGAGCTGAATTTTTCTTCTCTGTATGTCTCTCCCCCTCTCTCAGTACCATAGCTTAAGAACCACTTAACTCTTCCAAAGGAACTTTGTTTCTATTAACTTAGAGGATTGCACAATCTTTGTAAACACACCATTCTCATATATTTCAGTTAAATTTTGTAATAGCACCATAAAATGTGTCAGGCATTGCAATAAACTATCAGTCACAGGAAGCACAAATAGTATGGGAAAATTACTAGAAACCATGTCTTAGAAGGAAGAATTAAAAAATAAAATTCTCTAAGAATTTGGAAAAAAATAATTGTAAATGTTTTCTTGAAATGTGTGTTTCTCATTGAAATGAAATCAAGCCTGTGTGGCTGCAGTAAGATTTCAGAGTTTGAAGCAGCGTGGCTATTTTTAATCTTCCGACTTCACCCTCATTTTTGAAGGCTGGTCCGCGCTTCAAGACCGGCAGAGCAGGGGGTAACCATCGCTTTCTACCCACCCCCGACCACCGGGCAGTGAGGATCTTGTTATCAACAAGAGGCTGGAGCTGCAGAGCCACTGGTACGTGTGTGCTGCCATTTTTTTTTTTTTTTTTTTTACTTTCAGATGAGAATTTATAGGTAAAACCTGGAAGATTGAGGGTTTATCATTTATCACTAAACTGGTTAAAATTTGACGGTGATTCTAGTCCTTTCATGGAAACTCCCAGCCAGCACACGTGGACAGCTCACTTTTGTTCTGGAAAGCTAGAACATGCTTCTTTGAAAGACTAGAGAGAGGTCTGGCTGATGGGTTAGCTCGCTGTTTTCATGTGTCGCTTGCTTATTGGAACAGCCTCCAGGTGACCACAACGATCAAAATCGAAACGAAGCAAAAGCTCCAGCTTAGCTACCACGCTAATACCAGAGCGATTTTCAGTTACTCCGTGACCCTCCCAACACCCCGAAATGATGGAAACATTATTCACAATGAAGATAGCGCTGCGTACTGCCATAAAGTCTCCGTCATACCGTTTTATGGAAGTGCTTTTGTTTTAATGTCAGAACTCAGAGAAATGTAGACGTACCAAACCGTAAGATTTGCAATGGGGAAGTTTGTGTGCAGGAAGAATCCCATTGTTTGCTCGGGAGGGCCTGGGCCCCGCGGACGCGGGTGTTTGCGGGCTCCGGAGCCGGGCCCGCGGGTCGCCTCATTTGAAGATGAACACTGCCCCCTGCTGGCGAGCGCACGCATTGGCCCAGCAGAACTTCGTCGGAGGGGGGAAACGACCTCGGTACAACGCGGAAATCAATTTGATTCTTTCACCTTTTCTCGACTCTTAGCTGGCACTTCAGAAGAATTACAAATGCAAATAATCTAGTGCATGGCAAGACAATGTGGTTTATTTACGATTGTTCCTCAGTCACCTTTGTGAACTGCCATCACTGGCAAAGATCCACTTGAATGAAAGGACAAGCGACAAAAGCAGCCGCGCTGACTTGGGCGCTGCGGAGATGGAGCGGGGCGTGGGGAAGAGAAACGCTGCAAAAAGTTTTCATGGTTTATAGTTTGACTATTGCCGGTCACGACACCAAAAGGAAGAGAAAGGCAAAGAACTCGGGCCGAATTCGAGTTCTCAGGGAGCTGGCTCTCGACAGCCTTGAACCGCCTCGTTTTCTGCCTGGTTCTCTTTTCTTCGCCCCTAATCTGAGCACCAGGACGCGGCAGCCTAGAGGCGTGAAGCCGCGGGCCCCACTGTAAGGAGGTGTTAGAACTCCACGCTCCGCGGCGCGCCCCCCCAACTCCCTTCCCACTTGTAAGGTGAACAAGAACATGCTGCAGGGGGCTAGTCCCATCAGGTGAATTCACTTGGAAACAAAAGAGCTGCCTGCTTCTGCCACTTCAAAGGCAATGGGTTTCGTTTCGGAAGCCTCTTTTAGTTAGGAAAATTGTGTGTGGGTGGGGGGGGGGTGGATTATTGAATGGACCTTGGAAAGCACAGCTCAGATCTGTCTGACAGGCAGTTGACAGTTCTGGGGAGAGCTAACGGATACCAATTCCTGATTTTAAAATTCCAATTGTGCACGTTGAGCAAATGCCCTTTTACTTGCTGTTAAAAGTAACACTTTCATTTGGCAAATGTTACGGAGGGCCCACTGAGGACCAGCTCCCTACTTTATCTAACAACTATTCACTTAGGCAGTTGTGAACTGAAGAAAAATTGCAAGCCACCCCCCCCCCCCAGCTGACTGAATGAATGGACCCTTTTTAAGCAAGCGGACCCCAGAAAACCCTGAAAGCTGAGTTGCTGGCCAAGAGAAAGGAGGTTAGACACATGTCGACATGCCCCCTCTTGGTGATTGATATTTTTGGTAACAACAAGATGCTAAATCATTAACAAACCTCAGGCTATACAAGGCAAGGCTTAAACAACACCTGTGGGCCATCAATTTACTCAACAGATCACTTGAGTTTAGGTAAAGGTCCAGTGGCTTGTCTCTGATGAACAGAAATCCTAAAAACAAAGAGCAACTAAACCAACAAACCAAAAAATCATTATCTTAGAACATCCAATTTAGGCCCTCCAGGTACTGACTCAGGGTATTACATGTAATCCCCATCTCCATGAAGGTAGTAGTATAAAACCAAACTGTAACCCAGTACCACAGGTACATTTTCTCAAGACATTTTGAGGCCATGTGCTCTGGGCTGGTCACACACGTTCAGCTCAGAATAAATTTCTTTAAATTATTTTATAGAATTTGAATTTGAATTTTTTGCAGTAACAAGAACTGTAAGGCCCTATATCAACACCACTCCCTGAGGGAAGAATTATTACTTCTCTTTTACCAGTTAGAAAATTGAAATTATAAAGAGGAAATAACTTGCTCATGTTCCTGAAGTGAGTAGGTAGAACAGCCCCTGTGCTCAGCCTACCTTTTGCAGGCATGCAGCTTTAGAGTTGGCATACAGCTCTGCTATCCAAAGTCACCATATCAACCTATAAAAATGTACATAGCAAAGAATTCTATTAAATAAAAACCCAATTCATTGATGAATTCTCTGCGGGAAGTGGCACTGGCCAGCAAAATACCACTATGCTTTGTAAATAAGAACTACATCAGTGTTTTATCTTTTAAATAGCAGTCTCTTTGAATTAGGTGACATATCTCTATTACTCATTTCAGAATAATTATTATAATTAAAGAAAAAGCACTATATTCTTCCAAAAACACCTGCCCCTCATAAACATTCTCTTATTCTATCTCTGCTTTACTTCCAGATTCATCTTTCTAACCCTAAATAAAATATATGTCATCCCCTCCTCAAAATTCTTCATTGTCCTCTAGAACTAGATGTTAACAAGGGCTCAATAGAGAAAGTATTTTAAAATCATATTCATTTTGAGAAAACTTCATTTTTGTCTTCTTTCAGCACATTAATGCTCTGAAAATCTTTCAGTAAGAAAAACTATTTAATTTTGTTGTGTGAAACATTTCTCAGATGTATTGGGCTCCAGACTGTTTTTATTAATAGAATACCTATAAACATATTGAGGAATCCAGGTGACACGGTTTAGAGAATCTTGGCTGGCATGGTAAAATCTAGAGTCTTCGGCATGGCAGGTAGGCCTTCCCTAAACCAGTATTTGCCCATCTCCAGCTTCATTTCCTACCATTCTCCTGCATGTCTGCTACACACCTGGCTATTTGCTATTTCCAGAATGCGTCTTGTTTTCTCACCTCCACTTCTATAAATATGCTAGTCCTTCTGCTTGATTCTTGAACCTACTTCTTGACCTGGCCACCCTCCTAATCATTCTTTCATGCTTCAAGTCAACTCTTCCACCTTGATAAAGACCCCCTACCCTAACTTCCCCCGGGAAGATTTAGATAATGCTCCTCTCGCCCTGGCCCTTGCGGGTACCTCTCTACACTTAACACACCAAGTGTGGTTTTTTCCCTCTGTTTGTTTCCACATTAGCTTTTTCAGAGACCCAAAGTAACTTTATTCCCCTGGGCTTATCATAATGCCGGAAGAATTTTGTTCTGAGATTTCCTTCTTTACTTTGCTTCCTTCTTTATTTAAAATAGTCCTACACAAAGTGATCTTCTGTCCTCTTACAAGTCTTGATGATACTAATAATAACAGCAGCTAATATTTGTTGAGTGCTTCCTCTGTGCCAGGTGCCACACTAAGTATTTTCCATGGAACAGCATGCTTGATGATCTTATGATATAACCATTGAATGACCATATTATGTGAATATATGATTATGCATATCCATTTCATTAGCTAAATAAGACACAGCAAAATTAAGTAATTTGCTGAAGGTCACCCACTGATGCATGCAGAGCTGGGATTTGTACCCAAAGATTCCTTTATTTCCTGTGTTATAAAATGCTCATCTATTCAAACGTGGGAAAAGTTCATTGGAATAGAAGTAGAAAAACAAGGTATAAGATTTTCTCCATTGGCCAGGGAGGGGGAAAATTAGACTTAGATATTTACAGTGCAATGTAGGAAGACCACAGAGGAACTACAAACGGGTCTTGCAAAAGCCCACCTGTCAGGTTCTTGGGGAAATAGAGACCATTACAAAGAAGATTAGAAATGTTATTTATTCCATAAAAATGAAGCAGTCTTCAGGGCTTGCCTTGAAGGCCAGCGGAGCTAATCTCCAAGTAAACCTTCTGCTGCTCTGTCACAGGGGAGCCACCAAGAATGTCAGTGGCAGCTGTTCTAACAGCAATCAGGACTATGGTTGCGTGACGACACTTACCACCATGACCACCCCAATGGGCAAAATGTACCTGTCCCCAGCCCTGTGCTCTTCTTTTTACAGATGGGGAAATTGAAGCTCAGGGATCCTGGTGACTGTCACCCAGTTAGAAACAACATGGAGCTTAAATCCAGTGCTGACTTCAAAGCTCCTCAAGGAGAGGACTCAAGGTAACCAAGCAATCTTTAGAAGCCCACTAGGTTGTTAGCTGCTCCTGTGAAACTGTCTATGCTCTCACATTCTTTTCTTAATGTTAGCCTGATCATCCAAAACCAGACTGTATATCTCTTGAGACAGTGTTGTGCTTTTGTCTATTGTTGTTGAGCCTGGAGTAGATACTTATGGAATATTTTTTTGAGACAGAGTCTCACTTTGTTGTCCCTGGTAGAGTGCCTTGGCATTATAGCTCACAGCAACCTCAAACTCTTGGGTGCGAAGGATCCTCTTGCCTCAGCCTCCTAGAGTGCTAGGATTATAGGCATAAGCCACGGTGCCCGGCCTTGAACATTTTCCCACTGATCAATTAAATGAAGACCAGAAGTAAATATCTACAATCCATCCAGGTGGAGACCCTCCCTGACTTACAGGCAAAAACCCCATGAATTTTTTATGGGACCACAGGCCCAGTGAAAGAAACCTGCCTCCTGCCTCCGCCTGGTCAGCTGGCTGCAAAACATTAATTAAGTCTCTTAACTTCTCTAGGCCTGTGTGTCCTCATTAGTAAAATGAAGACAAAGACTTCTCTGAGGATCCTTCTGATTCTGAATTTCTAGAATGATATTTTCAAAATTGAAGGGAATAGTAATTCCTCAAGAATTTGGACCTGACTGGTAAATAATTTTCATATTCACTAGTTTGCACAAAAATTTGAAAGCCCAAATACTGTATTTCCAGCATACAGCCTGCCTTTAAAAATGAATACATAAAGAGATAGGCTGATTCTCTTCCTCGTGAACATGCTTAGGCTTTCTACACCTCTCCTGGCATGATTAATGCCACAATTCAATAGTAATAATGGTGCTTTAAATGGCAACCAGCGATCATAGAGCAACCCCCCCTCTTAACACATGAGAAAATCTTTCATTTTTAGTGACATAACTACTTTAGCAAAATGGCTGGCAAGGCCTCAGAAATAAATGCTGACATCTCCCTTTAAACCTGACAATGGACTGTTTAACCCTTGCTATGCCACTGAATTGTGTCACTATCAAACTTTATAGGTTGAAGCCCTAACCCTTGAAAGGACTATATTTAAAGATAGAGCCTTCATTAAAAAAAGATGGTGACCTCACATCTTTTGTATTATATTGGATGGAGCTGAAACACATTCTTCTTAGTAAAGTATCACAAGAGTGGAAAAGCAATTATCCAACTTACTCAACACTACTCTGAAGGCAGTAGAAAATCTAAGGCATGCCTGCATCGGAGAAAAAGTCATTTCAATTCGAGCTGGGTGCAGAGGTAACAAGGATGGGGAGAGGTGCGGAGGGTGGGGTGCTCCCCCGGAAGAGGCATGGTGTGGGGGTGTTTAGCTAACCTTCTGCATGTGAGACATAACCACGAGAGGGACTCCGCTTAACAAACTCAAATATTTTCCCTAGTTGTTTGTACCTTTGCATTACCCTCAAATAAAAATAAAGAAAGAAAGAAAGATAGGGTCTTTGGGGAGATAATTAAGATCAAATGAGATCAGAGGGTTGGACCCTGATCTGATGGGATTAGTGTCCTTATAAAAAGTGGAAGAGTCACCAGAGATATCTCTCTTTCTCTCTGCACGCTCATGCGTGCACACACAGAGACAAGATCGTGTGAGAACAGCAAGGAGGTGGCCCTCTGCAAGCCAGGAAAGAGCCCTTGGGAGAAACCAAACCGGCCACACGTTGGTCTTGCCTCCAGCGGTGTGGGAAGATAGATTTCTGTTGTTTGAGCCACCTGATGTGTGGTATTTTGTTATGGCGGCCAGAGTAGACTGATGTAACCCTAAAGCCAACACTGTGATGCCCCTAAAGTAAATTCCATACTTTTTCAATGACTTAAATCAGGCCCACTTGTTATTATTATTACTTCAGAGTTTAAAAATCGAAGCAGAATTCCTAAATTGTCCCCACATCACTTATTTCTTTATCACCCCAACATCTGTAAGAGGAAAGCCTTGATTGGTGTAGCGCTACCCCCCATATCCCAGCCTCCAAAGAAGAATGCCCATTCTTCACCAGGGCCTCTCCATTTTGTCCTTAGGGAACGCTGGTGGCTCCACGCTCATCTCTCAGCAAGCAGCAGTACCAGGCATGTCCGTAAAGTGTGACCACCGGGGGACCAGGCTCCAGAACTCTGTAGTGCCCTGTGGGTTTCTACCCCACAGGGGTATGGTCTGCCATTTTTCCCACATGTCAGTTTATTGTTATAAAACTTTGCCTGAGGAGGAAAAAAAAAAAAAAAGCAGCTCATCACTCCACAGCTGTGCCTGGGTTTGCTGATATTTATCATCCATTTTTTTTAATTCAACAAATACTTATCAAATGCTTAATATGTACCGGGCACTCTTCCAGAGGCTCAGGATAATGCAGTGAACAAATTAAGCAAAAATCTCTGTCTTTAAGGAGCTTATATTTCATTGTAAACCTTTCTAATTAAATACCTTTTAATCAAGCAAGAATTCTGTGTTATTTTACCTTATTTTAACAGGTCTCTTTATTTTTCACAGTACGCCCTTCTCTACTCTGTGACAGGCTTCTGTTTTTAACCATTTTCATGTCTGCTTTCCCATTTCCTTAAGAAAGTGAACAACGTTATCATTAGTCCTGTTGACCAATAGAGACATTGAAGGACAAAAAATACTTGAATCTGCCTTTTTCCACAGCAGTCACACACATCATGTCAGTGCAAGGGGCAGGAACCAGGATTTCTAAAGTCTGGCGTACAGATTAACCGTCAGAAAGCCAAGCGCAAGTGCTCCACATTCTTAAGTTTCCACTTAAGCCCTGTACTGGCAGTAAAAATACAAACAAAATTCCCCATAACTTCTCCACGGGGACCCTTCTTGGCTGATTTCTTATAACTCTGTTACACTGGTTCAGACAAAATCAACCAAGGTCATGACAGTGAAATGCATATTGCACGCTGATCGGAGACCTTGGATAGGAGTTACAAGCATGAACTCCTATCCAAGTAACACTGAATTTGCCCTGTAATTATTTTATTTTCAACTCTAGCAAGTCTCAATCAAATTGCTATCCTGGATTCAAAGCACTATTTTCTGAAAATATCCAAAAGCCAACTTATACTTATGTTTAAAATGTACATATTAAGTATAAGTGATTCAGCTACATGGATCAGATTTTACGCAGCATAAAAATCTCCTCCTTAAAGTCAAGCAACCCAGAAATGACCTTTATCATATTTATAAAAGTGTTTCAAGATAATGTATTATTTTCCTCTACCAAAATTAGTAGACAACTGTCAGTATTCCAAGATTTTATGTTAAAGCAAGTGGTTGATCATCTCTTTGTATCTTGTCTTCTTTGTGTTCTCTGACAGTTTTGTCATACTGGAAGCTCACCCTCTGCAGACCTACAACAGCAACAACAGCGCTGGTGGGGAATGGGGGAAAATGTGTTTGGGTCAAAACAGAATAGGGTTCAATTCCAAGAAACTTATCTTAAAGAAGTTGCCTCAAAGTGGCCTTTTGCCGAGGAGGAAAAAGTTAGAATCTGTTCTTGGACTAGTGGTATACAGACAAGCCAACCTAATCATCAAGGCAAAGCTTAATATCCATGCCCCAGTTCCAGCTAGACAGAGAAATTCAAGCCCTTGTTCCTGGACCTCTGTGAGGAGGTCAGCATCAATATCTAGAAGGAGCCAGCCAGGCTTTAAAGATTAAAGGCTTTGTTAAAAAAAATCACTGGTGTTTAACCACCACCAACCACCAACCCACTATCAAGCTGGGTTTTTTGGATTTTTGGTTTTAAGATGGGTTCTCACTACGTTGCTCAGACTAGTCTCGAACCCCTAAGCTCAAGTGATCCTCTTGCCTTATTCTCCTGAGTAGCTGGAATTACAGGAGCACACCACCACATCTGACCTCAAGCTGGTTTTGAAAATCAATTATAATCTTTCTACTCAGGGCTCAGGTCCCCTTGAAAATCAGCAAGAAGCCCTGACCCCTGTGAATGAGACAATGGAAAACAACCTTGCCTGAGAATCGTAAGCAGATGGCTAAGACTGCTAATGAACAAGGTGTCCTCTGCATTTATTTTTCTCTGGGAAGGTAAATGAAAAGACTCCATCCCCAGCATATCACTTAAGATGAGAGAATGTTCTTCTTGTCCTGCCAAAGGAAGGTTCTCCTTAATGCCTCCCTCCCACCTCCCACTACCTTAGACCTCTCAGCTGTGAGTTCAGATTCGGTTGACATTCTTCTGAGTTTTTTTTTCAACTGATGCTGGCATAAGCAATACCCTCTTTCAAATAAGGTTTATGAAAACAAAACAAAACAAAAAAAGTTTCATAAAGCTTCTTGGACATCAAATGACACTTACAAAACAACAATTTGATGAATTAAGTGTAAATGAATCAGAAACATATGGATTAAATTTCCCTCGGAATACGCATGGGTTTAAATATTCAGTGGGGAAGTACTTGGGAAAAATGTATTCTGAATTTTCCTGAACTCAAAATGTTTGGAAAATAATCTCAAACTTACTCTCTAGCTTCCCTACCACGGGTCAAATCACGTGACAAATCCGTGTTGGTACCTGCGTCCTGTGGCCTAATTAAAGGCCTGCGCATGTTTGTGGCCTGGGGTAATAACGATGGTATATGGAGTGTGCTGTGAAGAGCGAGCTGCAGGGCCTCCAGTTCGTCTGTGTTCGCACTCACAGAGGGTTTGTTTTTGTTTGGTTTTTTCATATGAGAGAAGAACATTGTAATCATTTCCACCACCACTCACCCACCCTCTCCCAATCATTTTATTCCCATCGCTGAAGCCCTCAGGGAGAATCTACTGTGTGTGACAAAGAAATATGTCTTTTCTCTGTGTTACAGACCTTGGATCCCATCCAGGACCCCTTTTCCCCGAGGCCAGCGCTCATCATTTATGATTGGCATTTCATTGCCACTGAACCCAGCGAGAAGTTGTCTGAACCATCAAAATGGTGAGAGCGAAAAGTAGCAAGCAAGAAGTCTCCATTTTCCAGCTCACTCTGCATTGCCAGAAATCCAAAGCCAAATTTGATTTAGAATTTATACAAGAAAAGAACATCAACACGAGTACGCACTGTCTCTCTTCCCTTTTCTCAAGACCCTTCTTGGCCTAGAAACCTCTATTTTCTGTTTAATTTAATTTTGGATCACTAATCATTATCTTTCCCTCTCCCCCTTCTTTATTAATCCCGCCCTTCACATTCTCAGTGTCCTGTTTCCTTCTGCTCTCATTACCCATGGATCTTTAACTTGCAAAATGGAACCAAGTCAACTTTTGTAATATAAGCAAGAATTTGAAAGAGGAAGGAAGAGTTAGGTCCAAAAGGGCAATCTAGTATTTGGAAAAAAATTAATCCAATTTGGAAGCTATGAAAATACCTAGAATATACTCCATAGAGAAAAAGAAAGCTCATTCATCCCATCCTGTTCATTATCAATTT
>CAUYRH010178567.1:0-10950 GCA_963574655.1 Perodicticus potto
AAAAGAAAAGAAAAAGAAGAAAGAAAGAAAGAAGGAAAGAAAGAAAGAAAGAAAGAAAGAAAGAAAGAAAGAAAGAAAGAAAGAAAGAAAGAAAGAAAGAGAAAAGAAAGAAAGAAAAAGAAAGACATACATGGAGTTTGAACACATTCCTCTTATCAAAGTATCTCAAGAATGGAAGGAAAATATCCAATGTACTCAGCGTTACTGTGAAACCAAGATATAAGCATCCACACTTTCATATGGAAGGTATAACCCAACAACAACCCAAGGTGAAGGGGAAAGAGGAGAGGGAGGGAATAGGGAGAATGAGTGGAGGGTGGGTACTTCATGGCAGCACATGGATGGTGCACTTCACATAGTACATGTAAAATCTATGAAGTGCAGAATATAAATGTCTTAGCAATAACTAAGAAACAGCAGTAAAGGCTATGTTATCGAGTTTGATGAAAAGTATCTCAAATTGTATATAAAACCATCACATTGTATCCCATAATTGCTTTAATGTACACAGCTATGATTTAATAAAAAAAAAGAAAAGGAAGGAAGAAGGGAAGGAGGGAGGGAGGGAAGGAAGGAAGGAAGGAAAGATGGAAGGAATGAAGGGAAGGAAGAAAGGAAGGAAATAAGGAAAGGAAAGAAAGGAAGGAAGGAAGGAAGGAGGGAGGGAGGAAAGGAAGGAAGAAAAGAAAGAGAGAGAAAGATGGAAAGAAATGAAGAAAGGAAGGAAGGAAGAATCAATAAGGCACAAATGGGACAACCTTTCTCTCTCTGTGGATGGAGGGCTAAGAAGTTTCCTGGTCCAAACACTTAAGGGACACAAGCTGAAGTGAGCAGAAAAGGCCACTTAGTATCTTTGAACACAAGCCTGCATCCCAGGACATTACAGGATGAAGTCACTACATGGTCTCCAATAACATAGCAAGGGATGTTGCCCTTGGTTACCATCTTCAAGCTTAGCCTTATTCATGCTAAGCATGCATAGGGACTGTATGGATTTATTGCTGTGGTGGTGGTAGTTGTCCTTGTTGTAGGGTTTCAAACCACTAACAAAGAGTGGTATTCTTTTCTCCACTCTCAATTCCTTCTTCTTGCAGTTTCTTTGTATCTGTGGCCAAGGGATTCAACAACTCTTTCTTTCCTTTTCAAGTCATGGATTTGTAAGCAAATGAAAGAGTTTGGTTTACACCTACTGCTGCCCTGGGATGTTGTAGACCAAGAACCCGAGCCCAAATGTATGACAGTGATTTCACAGACCTGACAGGTAGGTCACAAAATTCTTAGTTTCTACTTTGGTAGTTTTTACATCTTTCTTTAGAATAGGCTTGTTTGGGAAGGGAGAGGTCTCACTGAAGGTCCTCTCTTGACATATGGTTAGGCACTGTGTTCAGTAATGAACTCCGTAACGTTCCAGATAGGCTTATATTTCCCATGATCATCATAAATAACTCCATATGGAGTTATTTGGGAGGGAATGGGGAGAATGGGTGTTATTTATGGATCATCATAAATGACTCCATATGTAGATATTTATGATGATCATGAGAAATATCATCCTATCTGGAAAGCTATGGAGTTATTCATGATGATCGTGGGAAATAACAGCCTATCTGGAAAGTTTCAATATTCCCGACCTCAGTGTCAGGGGTGGCCAATCTGTTGGTTTCTCTTGCCATGTAGGAAGTAGAAGAGTTATGCTGGGTCACATATTCAATACGTAAACACTAATGAAACCTGACAAGAAAAAGAGAGATCTGTGCATAACTGTGGTGATATCTACCACCACAGATATGTAAAACAGTCCTGACATAATCCCTATGTGTAACAGGGGTCTGAGGATTGAACACTTTTCAATGCCCCTGATAAGGTGATTTCTTAAGTAGAGCTCAATGACTTTTGCCTCGCATGACTACAATATTTGTAGCCTCTGGCAGGCCAAGGTGGGCTGATCCACTGAGCTCAGGTGTTAAAGACAAGGCTGAGCAACAGTGACACACCTTCACCCCAGATATCCCACCCGGTTTATACTAAAAGAGAAAAAGTAGCCAAGCCTTGTGTTACTTGCTTGTAGTTCCAGCTACTTCACAGGCTGAGGCAGGAGGATCCCTTTAATCCAAGAGTTGGATTTCACTGTATGCCAGGCTGAGGCTATTATACTCTAGCCTGGGCAAAATAGTGAGAGTCTGTTTCAGGGAAAAAAATAAAAATGAAAGGGGCGGTGCCTGTGGCTCAGTGAGGCGGGTGCTGGCCCCATATGCCAAGGGTGGCGGATTTGAACCCAGCCCTGGCCAAACTGCAACAACAACAACAACAACAACAACAACAACAACAACAACAACAACAAAAAAGAAAGGAAATTAGGCACAGTTTCTAGGAGCCAATTATAAGGACAGGTCAGCAGGCAGATGGTATAGGGGACTACATAAAGGAGGAGCTTTAATGTGGCCTCTGTGGGGAAGAATGAGTGAGTCAGGAGGAGTAGGCTTGGGATTGGTTCCTTGTGATATTATCAGTTGATCTGAAGGGTAGGGGTTGTCCAGAGATGTTTCGTCTCTGGCCTTGGAATATCTGGGGCAAAGGAATATTGGCCCAGATTGAAAGAACCCTACAGTGGAGGTGGAGGATATGCTCTAGATGTTTTAGTCTGCATATGAAAAGCCTGATTTTAAGCAATAATTCACTGTGGGAGCAGTTTCCAGGGGACTACAAGAATGGATATCGAGGGGTCAGAGTTACATAAAATCCCAAGGCTTGATTAATACAGGTTTTAGGAAAACATTTCCCTATGAGGTAATAATGTCTCTAGTTAATTACTAATCTAGGAATAAAATTTCAAAACTAGATCTGTGGTAAAAAGTAAAAACGAGGAGTAAGTCACCTAACAATGTTTTTCTCCTTTTATGTTTTGAGACAGAGTCTTATTTTGTTGCCCTTGGTAGAGCGCTCTGGTATCATAGCTCACAGCAATCTTCAAGTGTTGTCATCAAGTGAAACTATTCCCTCAGCTGGGACTCCACATGCCTACACAACATCCAGCCGTATTTTATTCTTCAGAGATGGGGATCTCAATAGTGCTCAGGATGGACTCCAATTCAGAAGCTCAGACAATCCAACTGACTGTTCCTCCCAAAGTGCCAAATTGACAGGCATGAAGCACCACCAATGGCCACAAACCATAGCTTTAAAATATCCCAACTTCAAGGTCTTGAGTGGTGGCTCACACCTGTAATCCTAAGCCTCTGGGTGTCAGAGGAGGGTGTTTCAACATAACCGGGAACTGTGTGTGTGTGTGTGTGTGTGTGTGTGTGTGTGTGTGTGTGTGGGAGGGCTATTGTCCTCCCAAATGCTCAGGAGGCTAAGGCAATAGGATCAGTTGAGCCCAGGAGTTTGAGATTGCAGTTAGCTACGGTGACATCAGGGCACTCTACACAGGGGAAAGGAGTCAGACTCTGTCTCAAAGAAAAAGAAAATGACAACTTTATTAGGATGGAACAACGTGCCTTCCAAGTCAATTCATGGTAACCTGTGTTTGAGTAGGGAGATAGGGTTGACTGTCTCTCAGGCACTCTCACTACCTGGGCACTTCTTATACTGTGAGCCTTTTGAGCTACCTCAAGTTTTGGAAAACATAGTTAAGTAGCTTCATTGAAATAAGTAGTTCACCCTTTGGAAGTGTACAATTCTGTGTTTCTTAGTATATTCACATAAAGGTACAGCTATCATTACAATCTAATTTCAGACCTTTTTTTTTTTCCCCCTTCTCAAAGATAGTAAACACCTATTATCAGTCACTTTCATCTTTCTCTCCACCCTCCCCCACTTGTCCCCCATTCCTAGCAAACAATTGGCCTTGTCTTGATGTTTTTTCTATGTATAGTCACACTCTATGTGCTCCTTTGTAACTGGCCTTGATCTCTTGCCATAATGTTTTTAAGGTCAATCTTTTGTAACATCTATGTGCACTTCATTCCTTTTGATGGTTAAAAAATATTCCGTCGTGTGAATATAGCACGTTAAATGTATACCATCATATGTAGATCCCATTAATAGTACTGAAGATGTTCCCTTCTCATCTAACATTTTTAAAAGGTTTTATCAACAAGATATGTTGCCTCTGACAAAACCCTTTTCTTACTCTGTTGAGGTGACCACGTGATTTTTCTTTTTGATTCTATTAATGTAGTGTATTCTAGTAGTTGATTTTCCCATGGTGAGCTATACTGGCATTCTTGGTCATAAATCCCATTTGGGATACATGTATAAACTATTTTGTATATAACCAGAATATTCCACACCTATACAGTATATCTTTCATAGATTTGAGACTGTGTTTCCCTCTTTCCCCCAGAAAAGTACAGTGGCACCATCATAGCTCAAGGCGAAACAAACTCCTGACATCTAGTGATCCTCCTGACTTTATCCTTCTCAGCAGCTGAGAGTACAGGCTCATGCCACCCCTGATGAGTAACTTTTGCACTTATTTCATAGACAGGTGGGTTCACATTATGTTGCTCAGTGTGGTCTGAAACTTTAGCTTCCAGTGATCTTTCTGCCTTGGCCTCTGAAAGTTCTAGGATTATAGGTGTAATCTATGGTGCTCATCCATGCTTATGTTTTGGTGAAGCTTTTTCTCTATTTGCATCATAGATACTACCCATAGATTAAAAAATAACAACTCTATTCAGGTATAATTCACACACTCCACAAATTCACCCATTTCAAGTACAGAGTTCAATACAGCATGTTCAGGGATCACTTGTACAGTTTGTTTGTTTGTTAATAGAGAAGTTTCCTTGAAGGAATAAAAGAGAGAAAGTGAGATAGAGTGGAAAGAGAGGGATGAAGGAAAGAAAAGAATGTAAAGAGTGAGTGAATAAGAGAAAGAGAATTGGAGGAAGGAAGGAGAAAGAGAGGGAGGGGCAAAGGGAGGGATGGAGAGAAGGAAACAAAGGAGAAAATGACCAAATTTGCTGCCACACGCCTATAATCCTAGCCTTCTGGCAGGTCAAGATGGGTGGAGCTCTTGAACAAGGGGATGCTGAGAATGGACTGAGCAAGATTCAGACCCTGTCTCTACTAAAATATGAAAAATTATTTAGGAATTGAGACAGCCAACTATAGTCCTAACCACATGGGAGTCTCAGGCAGGAAGACTGCTTGAATCCTGGAGTTTGCGGTTGCTATCATATAGTATGAGTCTACAAAAGCCTATCCTGGGCCACATACAGAAATGGAATCTCAAAAATACCCATACACACACACTTGCACCAACAAATCAAACCCAGAAACATTGTCATCACCTAAAAAGACTAGAATTACCTTGATGGTTCAAGCAAAGTGGACATGCTTAAGAACTATGAAGCTTTGACCAAATTGAGGCTGTAGCCAGGCAAAATAAATTTGCAATATTCTCTCAAATGGATGTTTTGGGGTAGGTGTCCAAACAGGTCTTTGAAACAGGGTCCCACTTAAATGACTCCACCCAGTTTTGTCAGCTGTGGTGAAGCTTGGGTCACACTGCTGTACAAAATCTAAACTGTTGTATCAACCTAGTTCCACGAAACTCAACAGTCAGTAGAATCAATGAGGCATAAATGGGAGAACACTTCTCTGCCGATGGAGGGCTATGAAGTGTTCTGGTCCAAACACTTGAGGGACACCAGCTGAAGGGAGCAGAAAAGGCTACTTAGTATCTATGACCAGAAGCCTGGGCCTCAGGACATTACAGGATGAAGTCACTACATGGTCACCGTGGATGACATCACAATGTGTGTTGTCCTGGGTTACCATCTTCAAACTTAGCCTTATTTCTGCTAAGCATATGTAGTGGCTGTCTGTGTTTGTTTTTGTTGTTGTTGTTGGGTCTGAAACTGTTACAAAAGTGTGGTGTTCTTTCCTCCACACTCAATTCCTGCTTCCTAAAGTTTCTTTGTATCTGTGGCCAAGAGATTCAACAACCCGTCCTTTCCTTTTCAGGTCACGGATATGTAAGCAAGTGCAAGAGTGTGGTTTACACCTACTGCTGCCCCAGGATGTTATAGACTAAAAACCCGAGGCCAAAGTTCAGACAGTGATTTCACAGACCTGACAGGTACTTCACAATATTCTCAGTTCTACTTTCATGGTGTTTTTCTTCATTCTCTAGAATAACCTTGATTTAAAAGGTACGTGACTCTCTGAACATCCTGTCTTAACATCAGGATAGGCACTGTGTTCACTTATGTCCTCAAAGCTCCAGTTATTTATGAAGATCATGGGAAATATCAGAGTATCTGGAAAGTTGTAACATTCCTGACCTCAGTGCCAGGGGTATCCAACCTTTTGGCTTCTCTTGGCCACATAGGAAGTAGAAGAGTTACGTTGGGCTACGCATTGAATACACCAACAATAACGAAAACCGAAAAGCCAAAAATAAAGATAAGTTCACAATTTTGGTGATATCAGCCACCACAGATTTGAAAAATATTCCTGACACATTCTGTATGTGTCCTAGGGGCCTGATTATTGGATAGTCCTCAAAGCACCAGGGTCATTTTTTAACTAGAGCTGAATGACTTTTGATAAGCATGATTAAAATATTTGGATGGTCTGGCAGGCCAAGCTGTGTTGATGCCCTGAGCTCAGGTGTTGGAGACAGTCCAGAGCAACGAGACACCCTCACTCCCAATACCCCACCTGCTTTCTACTAAAATAGAAAAGGTAGCCAAGCCTTCTGGCACTTCCCTGTCATTCCATCTACTCCAGAGGCTGTGGTAGGAGGATCCATTCAACCCAGGAGTTGGAGGTCGCTGTGTTTTGGGATAATGTCATGACACTCTATCTTGGGCAACATAGTTAGAGTCTGTCTCATTAAAAAACAACTATATATATATATATATATATATAATAATTATATGTTTGTGTATATATTTATACATATATATAATTATTTTATATATAAAATATATAAAATTATATTTCTATATATATATTAATTATTTATATATACAATATATAAAAATATATATATATTAATTATTTTGTATATAAAATTATATATATATATATATATATATATCTGTATTTTTCTTTTAAATGAGACAGACTCTAGCTCTGTTTCCCAGGCTAGAGTGTCATGTATATATATACTCATAGAAAGAAAGAAATTTTACTATTCATTGTTTAGAAGAGCAAAACTATAAGGATGTGTCAGTAGTCAGGTGTAATAGGGAACTACATAAAGAAGCAATTTCTTGTGGCCCCTGAGTGGAGGAATGAGTTAGTCTGGACAGATAGGTTTGGGATTGGTTAGTGTGGATATAGTCAGTGGATCTAAAGTGTAGGGGTTGTCAAGAGAAGTCTGGTACCTGGCCATGGAGTGATTGGGCAAGGGAATATTGGCCCAGATTGAAAGAGCCCAACACACTAGGGAGAGGGACACTCTGGATTGGTTAGTGTGCATATGAAAAGCCTGATTTTAGGGAAGAATTCATTGTGGGGGCAGTTTCCAGGGAACTACAAAAATCCAGTTTGTCAAAGTGTTAAGAGTTACATCGAATCAAGAGGCTTGAATAATATAGGTAGGTTTTATGAAAACAATTCCCTTCACATCCAGCATTTTGTCTAATTGACATTCAGTCTAGTGGTAAAACTTTCAAACTAGATCTGTGGAAAAAACTAAAAATGAATGGGAAGTTCCATCAAAATGGTTTTCTTCATTTCTATATTGAGACAGGGTCTCATTTTGTGGCCCTCATTAGAGTGTTCTAGAATCACAGCACGCAGTAAACTGTTTTTTTTTTTTTTTTTTTTTTTTTTTTTTCTTTTTTGAAACAGTCTTATGGGTGGTGCCTGTGGCTCAAGAAGTACGGCACCGGACCCATACATCAGAGGTGGTGGGTTCAAACCCGGCCCCAGCCAAAAACTGCCAAAAAAAAAAAAAAAAAGAAAAAGAAATAGAGTCTTACTATGTCATGCTCGGTAGAGTGCTGTGGCATCACAGCTCACAGCAGCGTTAAAATCTTGAGCTCAAGGGATTCTCTTGCATCAGCCTCCCAAGTATCTGGAACTACAGGCACCCACCACAATGCCAGGCTATTTTTTTGTTGCAGTTGTCATAGTTGTTTAGCTGGCCTGGGCCCGTTTCTAACCCACCACCCTTGGTGTATGTGGCTGGAACCGTAACCACTGTGCTAAGGGTGCTGAGTCCAACTCGCAGAAATCTTCAAGGGCTGTAATCAAGTGAACCTATTCCTTCAGCTGGGACTACAGGTGTATACAAGCACTGAACAAACAAGTGGAATTCTTGAAATAGGGGTACTAAAGACCAACTGTCCAAGAGTCAGACACCGTCTCTAGTACAAAATTGAAAAACTATCAAGGCATCGTGACAGGCACCTGTAGTCTTAGCTACTTGAGAGCCTGAGGCAGGAGTGTTCCCTGAATCCTAGTGTTTGAGGTTGCAATGATCTATGCTGAGTCTACATAAGTCTCTCCTGGTCAACATAGAGAAACTGTATCTCCGAAATACCCATGTGGCCCCCCCACACACACATGCATAGACTGACAAACAAATAAACAAACAAACAAGCAAATATTTTCATCATCTAGAAAGACCAGAAGTACCTTGGTGGTTCAAACCAAGTAGAAATGCTTTAAGACCTATGAAGCTTTGACCAAATTTATACCATTACCAGGCATAGTAATTTTGTAAGCTTGTATAAAATGGATTTTTTTTCGTGGAGTGATTGCCCCATTGTTTATTGGTTTTAATTATTGCAGTGATTTCACATTTATAGTTTTATGACACATGTATACTTTCATTAGTATTCTAATGGTTAATACTTCTTTTTTTGGTATTTATTTATTTATTTATTTAATCATAGCTGTGTACATTAGTGCAATCAAGGGGTACAATGTGCTGACTTCATATACAATCTGAAATGTTTTCATCAAACTATTTAACATAACCTTTATGGCATTTTCTTACATATGAAGACATTTGTATTCTGCATTTAGTAAGTTTTGTCTGAATCCTTCTAAGATGCACCATAAGTGTGGCCCCACCAGTTACCCTTGCTCCAACCCAACCTCGCTCCTACCCTCCCTTCCCATATTCTTGTGCTATAGTTGGGTTATAGCTTTCATATGAAAACTTTAAAATAGCTTCATAGTAGGGCTGAGTACATTGGAAGCTTTTTCTTCCATTCTTGAGGTACTTTGCTAAGAAGAATATGTTCCAGCTCCATCCATGTAAACATGAAAGAGGTAAAGTCTCCAGCTTTCTTTAACGCTGCATACTACTCCATGGAATACATGTAACACAATTTATTAATCCATTCATGGGTCGATGGGCATGTGGGCTTCTTCCATGACTTAGAAATTATGAATTGGGCTGCAATAAACATTCCGGTACAGATGTCTTTGTTATAATGTGATTTTTGGTTTTCTGGGTATATACCTAGTAAAGGAATTATAGGGTCGAACGGAAGGTCTATTTTTAGATCTCTAGGGGCTCTCCAAACATCCTTCCCAAAGGAACATATCAGTGTGCATTCCCACCAGCAGTGTCGAAGTGTTCCCTTTTCTCCACATCCATGCCAACATCTCTGGTTTTGGGATTTTGTCATGTGGACTAATCTTACTGGAGTTAGGTGATATCTCAAAGTAGTTTTGATTTGCATTTCTCCGATGATTAAGGATGGTGAGCATTTTTTCATGTGTCTGTAGGCCGTGAACCTCTCTTCTTCAGAGAAGTTTCTCTTCAAGTCCTTTGCCCACCCTGAGATGGGATCACTTGTTCTTTTCTTGCTAATATGTTGGAGTTCTCTGTGTATTCTGGTTATTAAACGTTTGTCGGAAGCATAACTTGCAAATATTTTCTCCCATTCTGAGGGCTGTCTGCTTTCTATACTTACTATGTTCTTGGCTGTACAGTAGCTTTTTAGTTTGGTGAGGTCCAAGTAGTGTATTTTTGATACTGCTTCAATTACCTGGGGAGTCCTCCTCATAAAATATTCACCCACGCCAATTTCTTCAAGAGTTCCCCTGTACTTTCTTTTAATATTTTGATAGTTTCATGTCTTAAGTTCAAATCTTTAATCCAGCGAGAGTCTACCTTAGTTAATTGTGAGAGGCGTTGGCTTGTCAAAGATCAAGTAATGGTAAGTAGCTTGATTCATCCCTTGGTTCTCTATTCTGTTCCAAACATCTACCTCTCTGTATTGGTGCCAGTACCATGCTGTTTTGATCACTATCAATTTATAGTAGAGCCTCAGGTCTGGTAGCGTGATTCCTCCTGTTTTGTTTTATTTCTGAGTAGTGTCTTGGCTATTCGAGGTTTTCTCTGATTCCATATAAAAAGAAGTTTTATTTTTTCAAGATCTTTAAAAAGTGACAATGGAGCTTTGATAGGAATTGCATTAAAATTATATATTGCTTTAGGTAGTATAGACATTTTAACAATGTTGATTCTTCCCAGCTATGAGCATGGTGTATTTTTCCATTTGTTGAAATGTTCAGCTATTTCTTTTGTTAAAGTTTCATAGTTCTCTTTATAGAGATCATTCACATTCTTTGTTAGATAAACTCCCAAATATATCATATCCTTTGGCACTACTGTGAAAGGAATAGTGTCCTTGACTGTTTTTTTTTGGTATGGCTATTGTTGGTATATATAAAGGCTACTGATTTATGGATGTTCATTCTGTACCCTGAGACATTGCTGTATTCCTTGATCACTTCTAAAAGTTTTGTAATAGAATCCCCGGTGTTTTCCAGATATAAAATCATATCATCTGTGAAGAGTGAAAGTTTGATCTCTTCCGACCCTACGTGGATACCCTTGATCGCCCTTTCTTCCCTGATTGCAATGGCTAAAACTTCCATTATGATGTTGAAGAGCAATGGAGACAATGGGCAACCTTGCCTGGTTCCTGATCTAAGTGGAAATGGTTTCAATTTAACTCCATTCAA
>CAUYRH010178568.1:0-13156 GCA_963574655.1 Perodicticus potto
CGTGGCATCACAGCTCACAACAACCTCCAATTCCTGGGCTCAAGCAAGTCTCCTGCCTCCGCCTCCCAAGTAGCTGGGACTACAGGCACCCGCCACAACGCCCGGCCATTTTTTGGTTGCAGCCGTCATTGTTGTTTGGCGAGCCGGGCTGGATTCGAACCTGCCAGCTCAGGTGTACGTGGCTGGTGCCTTAGCCCGTTGAGCCACAGGCGCCAAACCGTGACCAGTCTTTCTTCACTGTATAACATCCACATGAAGTAGTAAGAAATAATGCCACCACAAGGATAAGAAAATCTCACTAATGTGGGTTAGCAGAGAGAAAAGCTGGCCTAGATTACATTATACTTTTAAAGAAAATACAATTAAAGCACACGTAATACTAATGAAATTAGTATTAATGACATAGAGGGTCTTGGAACCTGCTTCAAGTATAGGGCCATTTGGTAAACCACATATTACTGCATGAAATACATCTTCCCAAAAGGCTCTAAAATAGGTACCTTTCTTAGTAAGTCTAAACAATTTCCTTGTAGTCTAGGGCATACAATGGGACTCTAAGTAAGTCCCCTCCATAATACATTTTGAAAGAAAAAAAAGTCAAAGCAGCTCTATGTGAATCATCATAAATATCAAATTAAGGAAGTCTAAATACTTGTGATTTTGCCTATTTATGGATGGTATCCCATCAGCCCTTTCCCAGACTTAATGCTTCTGCATCCTCGCACCTGGTAAGTCAACACCATTTTTCCACATGTCTGGAAAAACATCCAACTCCACAGGAAGACACTGGTTCCAGAAATTGAACATTTGATTTAATGCAGAAAACGTAACTCTCTCAAAGCCTTGCATTTTCCAATCAGGCATTTTCTTCCTCACAGAGCAGCTGCATGGTTAACAAACTACTTCTAGAAGCTCCTGTAAAGATTTATTAACCTTAGCTGGAAGAAAAGCTGGAGATTCTCTTTTCCAATCCCTGACTGTACTTATAAACTACTCACCCCAGCCCAGCAAGGCTCTCCTCACCTGGATCAACAGCCTGTCTACAGAGCTGACAAGAAGTGATGGATACACCTGCCAACTATTACTGAAGGTTCAGATAGTACTACGTCTTTGGCACTCTTCAATGCAAGCCTGCACACTAAGATGTCTTCCCTCATTTGCAGCAAAATTCTGAGACACAACCAGACTTAAAATTCTAATATTCGCTTGTAGTCCCAGCTACTCGGCAGGCTGAAGCAAGAGAATAACCTAAGCCCAAGA
Organism: Perodicticus potto; assembly: GCA_963574655.1. Taxonomy (NCBI): domain Eukaryota; kingdom Metazoa; phylum Chordata; class Mammalia; order Primates; family Lorisidae; genus Perodicticus; species Perodicticus potto. The sequence continues at coordinate 1,261 of CAUYRH010178568.1, forward strand.
GCTGGAGGTTGCTGTGAGCTGTGTGACGCCACAGCACTCCACTGAGGTCGACAAAGTGAGACTCTGTCTCAAAAAAAAAAAATTCTAATATTGCTTCTTCTCAATTCAATTTCTTCTCAGGGCAACAATGAAGAAGGAATTTGTTTTTGTATTTGAAGCTCATTTTTATATTTGCAATACTGTCAGGATGACCGACCCATTATTATTAAAGTACAGTTTTTAATGAAACTCCATTTCACCATAACATCTAAAACACTGCAGCTGAAATTGATTAATTGTACCCTAGAAGAAAGTAATAACAGACTTTCCTATTTCAAATACATAATCGGAAGCTGCTGTTTTATTCTTCTAATTATGTGAGAACGGACAAAGTAATATACCCTCCCTATCAACATATTTCAAGAATCTGCTTTTATCTTTTTATTTTTCTTCCAGTCAGAGTCCTTGTTAATGACAGGAGCATATCATAATTTAATTAGCTGACACTGGCAATCTACCCACTTCTTTAATTGGAATCATTTCATAAAACTATCCATAAAGGCCCACTTTGAATAACTAATAACCTCATAAACAAGACCTTTGGAAAACTGCTGATTTTATAGAAAGATATAAAACATCTGAGCATAGTTACTGTGTTCCTATTTCACTGAAGAATAAAGAATACAGAATCCCCCTGCAATGTACATACACAGCTAATTCTAGAAGAATGAATCAGGTGCCCTGGGTAGCACAAAATTGCCAGAAAGTCAACTTGCCCACCACCTCACATAAGCATCCAGCTGTGTTAGCAGAAAGAACATGGGCACAGAAATCAGATCTAAGTTTTTTGTGTTTTTTTTTTTTAATGTTGAGAAGTACAGTGGCTATTCCCAGGCATCACAGTACAATGTAGCCTCAAACTCCCAGGTTCAAGTGATATTCCTGTTTCAGTCTCCTGAGCAATTGGGACCACTGGCATATACATCACTCCTGGCTCAGATCTGAATTTCAATCTGAGCTCTGCCAATATAGCTACAATGTGACCTTGATCAAGTTCATTAACTTTTCTGAGTTTCGAGTTTTTATCTGAAAAACAAAAGTGATCATATTAATACTCAACTCAAGAGGTTTTGAGAAAATTACTTACAATGTATATGAACTGCTTAGTAAATACATAGCAGCTTTTATTCTCACATTATATATTAAATTTGGCTAATACTGAGTAGGTGGGATTAAATTAAATAATTTTGTTCAAGTGTTTAAATAATTCAAAAGTAATCTGGGCATTTGAACTTCACTGGATTAAAATTTTAAGGTCTAATTCCTATCCTTTATTTTATTCTCACCAAATGATCCTGCCTTTAAAGAACCTCCAATTTTAGAGTAATAGCTTGGGAATGAATGACTGTTAACTCAGTGCATTTTGTAGCTATATAACCTTCAATATGCATATTAGGCTTCTTAAATTGAATTTCTCATCTGAAAAAGATAGGTTCTAACATTCATCTCACAGACATCATGAGGGTTAAATGAATCAATCCATGTGGACTGCTAAAAACAACGCCTGGCACATGTTAATGGTCAGGATACACTAGTGGTGATTATCAAATTAGTGATAATACATAACATCAAATGTGATACAAATGGGAAACTGAGACTTAGAAAGGTTAAACCAGGGGGTAACCTGCAACTGCAGCTTCAAGACCACATGTGGGCCTCCAGATCCCCAAGCCCCTTGATTTTATCCAAACCTTACAGAATAAATCCCTTTCTTAAAATTTGGATTCAGTCAAAAGGGTGCACTCAAGGATAAAGAGTTTAACTGTTAACTATTAAACAGTCTTACTGATGTTAAAGAGCAGAAGTAGGAATTTTATTCCAGGTCTGACTTCAAAGCTCATATTCACCATTTATGCTTTTAAACCAATTTCAAACCAAGGTCAATCAGTATTTTCTATTATATATTTATTGAGTATTTACAATATGCTGATCACAGTGCTAATCGTTGGGGATATAAGAAGAAAGGTACAAGGTCTCCCTGGCCTCAGGGAGCTTACATATTGGGGGGGGGGGGTGACACACAGGAGACAGGACACAAGATAACAGGCCATGTGCTCTGATAAGGAGAATACACAGGGCTGAGGTGACTGAACATGGAACTCTTCAGAAGAATCCAAGGAATAAACAGTTTATATTACTGCACACTCTGACGTCTCTTAAAAATCAAAATTTTTAGGGATGTCCAGCATCTCAGGAAAATTGCATATCAAAGCCTCAGACTGCAAGACTTTAAACATCAGGCTTATAACCTGACCTCTGCAGAGCAAGTAACTGCACCATGCAGTTTAGTGCCAATGGTTTGAGAAAGAGACCCCCGTCCAAACAAATCTGCTCCTCCCTGCCAAGTGTCAACCTTTTCAATACAGGGCAAAACTTCTCCTGCAGTATCTCAGGAAGAGACAACAAACACCAGCGGCTTCTCAGGATGGACAGCACACAGACCAGAGGCGCACAGGACTGAGAGGAGACCATTCCTGAGGATGAGTTCTAAAAAAAGGAGAAGGCAGCAGGGTCACAGAAACTCAGGCTGGGAGGCAGGGGAACAAGAAGGAGCTAAACCACCTGGGAATCTAAACAACAGGGCCTACACGCCCAGGTGTGCAGAGCCACAGACTACAATTAACATAGAATTAGCAAGACAGCACAAGGAATTCTGAGAGGAGGGGGGAGGAATGGGGATGACAGAGAAAAGAGAAAGAATCCCCTTAAAATTTCTAAGACCCTCTAAACTACCCTACTTTAGTGAAGGTTGATAGTATTTTGCAGGAAGACAAGGCCCAAAGGAGAGAAATAGCACCCAAACACCATGTTTATAAGAGGAAGGGCTTTATTCACCATGCACAAACATGCTGCAGGCCATGCCCTCTAAGCCCTAGCAAGGTCACAAACAAAATAGTCCCAAACGTTTTGGATGGCTCCACCCTAAGGAGCACACACCCTAATCCCTTCTCCAGACAAAAACTGCACCAAGACCTAATAACCTTGTCCAAGGTGAGGGGCTGCATTCATTAATTTGCTAGAACACCCATTCAGTTTGTAAAGATATCTTTCCATCTCACCAAGTCCTGGCCAAAATATCTCTCAGGGCCAATTATTTACCCCCAGACAAAGGATTCATGCAGGAAACCTCCAGCCTGGGCCTCCTCTCCCCTTCCAGAGGCTGTTGACCTTGGAGACCTGCTGTGGATATGGATGTAGCCCTTCTGAGCATGAGATTTACACTTCCTCACCCAGATTTTCAAGGGCCATCCAGAGCCCACTGGACTGCCTGAACCCCAACACTTTCCAAGGCACAGCCCCTCTGCCAATAGCTCTGGCACGCTCCATTCCCTCTGCATGCCCCTCAGTCCAACAAAATGCCATTTTATCACTGATCTGTGGCCCACGGGCTCAATTCTCAAATTCCTGAGACCAAAGATTCACTGAAGAAATTCCAGAAACAAAACTACAACTACCTCTCTTCTAATGTCTTTTCATTTTCCCCCAAATTCCACATGGCCATGTGGCCATGGCCAAAGACAGAAAGCAGAAAACCTAGAACTTCCAATTTTTCTCAGAATAGCCAGGGGGCAAAGTTGGAGCAGGGAAGAAAGGCACACTCACACATTCGGTTCACCCCGTGAATGGGGGGGGTGAAACCCTCACCTATTGTTACCCATCTCAGTAATTCTCCAAGCACTCACATGCACACAATTCCAACACATTTCTTAATCTGGGCAGCATCAACTTCCCACTCAAGCTGCCACTTAGCCATAAGAGGCAAACCAACACTCCCCCTAGGCCTTGTGAAGAGAGGTCCAACTCCACTCTCAGAGTTCTCTCAGTCACCCCACATCCACACACTCTCACACACCTCTCAACAGACCTGCCAGCAATCTAACGCCCAAGGAGTTGATCAGGCTCCTTCCTCCACTACAACTGTAGTGGGACCCTCGGATCGATCATACCTTGCCTTACATATCTCCCTGTGTAGTACCTGTTCCTGCATGCCAGTTCCTCCCAGCGTTTGACTCCTTGAGATCCGCGGAGGGGGTCCTTTCTCCGCCCACTTGAGGCATCCACACAGGGAGGCCAAACTGCCTCCCTGGCACGCTCAGTAGTTTCACGTCGCCCAGGTCGATCAGGTGCCCCCACGTGGCTGTCCAGAGGATTGGTGGCAACTACCAGGTGTGTGTTCTCTCCAAGGGTGATCACGGTTCCCAGTTAGGGAACCAAAAATGTTGCAGGAAGACAAGGCCCAACGGAGAGAAAGAGCACCCAACCCAAACACCATGTTTATAAGAGGAAGGACTTTATTTACCGGCCGGGAGCTTATAGTATACAGGAATTCCAAAAGGCCATGCTCCCCAAATGACTTGGTCTTTCCCTTTTTATCAGCAGACAAAAAGTTCCAACCCATAGGTACCCTTCTCATTGGCTAGTTTGAATCAAGCGGGAGATGCTATTCTAGCCCCTACAGAACTAAAGGATTTCACAGAACTTAAAAATTTCCAAGTTCCAGAAAGTTAAGTTTATAAGTTCCCAAGAGCTGAGTCATGAAGAAGAACCCACAGGTATATCCTTGTGGTCTCTTTGATAAGACCTGTTCTCCTAGACCTCACCCTTCTCGGGTATCCTCTCTCAGGTACAGAGGTCATCTGAAAGAAAACTTCTGAGCTGGAAAAAGCACAATTCCCATTTTCCACCTCTCAGCAATTTCCTAGGATTGGCCTTTTAATCCTTAATAAGGTGATAATCCAGCTGCCACAACTGTGTGGTGTCATACAGCTTAGGGCACCTGAAGGCTTGGCCTCGTGTTCTCAGGAGGGTAGTGAGGAAACCCCACAACTCAGGTTGGGTCCTAGAACAAATGCAGCATTGACAGAGACCTGGGTTGAACAAAGCAGTTAGCAAAAGTAAGACATTTGAGTAGCATTTCTGTAAAGGAAACTGGAGTAATGCAGCAATGTAGTAGTAGCTAGAGGAGGATACGGGGTCAGAAGAGTTATAAAAAATAAGCAGGATCCGATTTTGAGAATATCTCCTGTGGCATTTTGATTAAGTGATTAAAATTGAGCACTAAAAAGAACCTTAGAGATCTAAATGAAAGCCCTTATTTTAATTAATGTACTTGTTTTTTGAGACAGAGACTTGCTCTGTTGCAGGCTAGAGTGCAGCAGTACCCTAACTCACTGCATCTTGCCTTAAATAATCCTTCTACTTCAGTAAGGAGTAGCTGGGACTACAGGCATGTCTACCACACTCAGCTCACTTATTTACTTTTTTGTAGAGAAGTTGCTTGGGCTGGTCTCAAACTCCTGGCCTCAAGTGACCCTCCCATTGTCATTCCCATAGTGCTAGAATTTCAAGTGTTAGGCACCACACCCTGCCAGGCCATTACTGAAGAAACTAAGATTCAGAAATGTTAAGTGACTTGTCTAAGATACCAAGCAAGGCTGCAATCAAAATTCGGGAGTCTGGTCGCCCGTACTGGGCCCCTGCTCCATCTACCACTATGCCATGGCCCTGATAGATCTTCTCTTTGCTGCAACTGATATCCAAGTTTAGTTTTAGTTTTGTTTTCACTAAGATGTTTAAAGACCCAGAAGAGAAAGGCAGCAAATTAACTAGAAGCGACTTTTCCCTTTTAGAAGTGAAATTTTACCTTTACCAACAAAGAAATAAGTCTCTTCTGTGATGGAATTGCATTAAAAATAATGAAGCAGATAAAGAAAAGCTTTCAGTATTTTAATGAATACAAAAGCTAGAAGCATTACTGAGACGAGCAGTATGTTGCTGCCCTATTCCAATGTAATCATGCTTTAAAAATCATTCTGCTTAGGAATTTTTCTGCTACACTGGAAAAAAGTCCAGAATCTTCCAAGTAGACAGAGTATTAAAAGTTAACTTAAACTCTTGAGTACTTTCAAAATAGAGATCAATATGCGAAAGACCATTTTCAAAGGAACCACATATAAGGCATGAAACTTCCTTATGTGCAGCAATAGCCCTATCTATGATTTAACCCAAAGATTATCTGCCTATCATTTAACCTATGTTAAATATATAGACTATAGAATGTAATTACATAGAATCTGAAATATAGAATCTATGATTCTATATTCTCCATCTCAATCAACCATCTGAATCAACCATTTACTTCTGTGTGAACAAAGAAGCTCACTTAACCTCTCTGTTCTTCTGCATTCAGAGGTATAGAAAAAGGAAATTAGATTCTGACTTCCTTCATTTGACTGATTCAAAGAAAACACCACAGTAATATTTCACATACAGACAAATTTGCCACACAAATTCAATTTTATAATATGAAGCTTCAAAGGAAAACAACAGAATCTTTTCTGTCCCAAACAAATTTTATGTCCAAAGAAATGTCACCCCAAAAAAGTATACCATAAATAATATTATTCAGTTACTTCTCAAACATACCACATTTCTTGGCCATTAGGTTGTCACCACTCTGCCACAATCTTCACACATCAAGCTTAGCTATTAGTACTCAGGTAATTGCAGGGGCAAAATGACTTTGGTAAAGCAAAGTTAATTGCATTTCACTTATTTGGAGGTTTTGTGTTTTTTACCACAGCTCATTCATGCTGAACACATTATTTCAAAAAAAAAAGTAAGCCATAAATCTCAGGTTCAGCTTTAATTTCAGCGAGAACACAGCAGTAGTTATAATTAAACTTAGGAGAAAAGTTCAATTCATCTTCCTACAAGTTAATGATTAAAATAATTCATTCTAAATTTTTTCAAAATCTTGTCCCAGCTATCATAAAATGATTATGCCATGTTCAACAATCTCCAAAACTTCATTAAAAATTCCTTCTTAAATATAGAACATCAATCTGACAAAATGTTCTATACCTAAGTAACAGGAGACAGCATAAATTTCAATGCGAATATTACATGAATGAGTGAACTGGTAACTAAGACTTTTGTACCTAGGGATCAAATATCCAGTTCACCATTTCTTAAGTACTTTTAGCAGCATCCTATCTACAGTGTGCTAATGGTACTGTTCTCAGTTTCCATTGGAAAAGGGAAACCAGATCATTCTCTTCTTGTGATCAGACCTGGTAAGAAGGTATGATGAAGTATGCTTTACATCTACTGATTATTTATTACATTATTGCTAATTTTGGGCATGCTAATGTTTCTGTCTGAATAAAGCACAAGAATAACCCACGTGGACAAACTGGGTGCAAACTAAGAATTTCCCGTTTGAAGCCATGGAGGGGACGGACTATTTCGTTAAAGAAAGGAAAGGCTTAGCTGGGCACAGGGTCTTACAGCTATGGTCAAGCTGCTTGGGAGGCTGAGGTAAGAGTTTGAGACTAGCCTGGGCAATGTGGCAAGATCCCTTCCCTTAAAAAAAGGAAAGGCCTGACCCAAGCATGGAAGTCAGCAGAGCTAGGGACATAGGACAAAGGCCACAGAGTGGGAGACAGAACCAAAAAAAACCATATTCATGTTGCCACAGTTATATCCTATAGCTTACTTCACTTCTAGAGCCCTGCCAAAAAGTGATGTTTTAAGCATAATGTCCCAGGTTTACTATCCTGAAAGATAGTAAGAAGGCTTGTTCAGAAGCTTAGCTCAAGGTTAAAATGATACTCTACCAAAGTTATGACTCACAAAATACTTGAAGAAAAAAAAAAGGAAAAAGGAAAAAACATGGCCCAAACACCCCACTGTCCATGTCATTTTCTTCCTATGTGCAGAATGGATGGAATTCCTATTAAGACACTAAGTCTCCGTCACATGCTCTGATGTATCTGCTAAAGTACAGGATTATAGAACAGGCAGTTTAAAATCCTGGCTATGCTACTCAGTGCAATGAACCTAACAACTTTCATTTCTCTAACCTTCAGTTTTCCCATCTATGAAATAATAAATCTACCTTGAAAGACTGTTCTAGGAAAAAGTAATACTTGAAAAGAATCTAACCTACAGTCTCACACTCAGTGGACAGTCAATACCAAATACCCCAAATACCTGTATTTGGGGGCTGGGTGCAGTGGTTTTCACCTGCAATCCTAACACTTGGGAAGCTGAGGCAGGTGGATCACTGAGCTCAGAAGTTTGAGACCAGCCTGAGCAAGACCCGATCTGTACTAACAGAAAAATTAGCTGGGCATCGTGGGAGATGCCTAGTCCCAGCTACTCAGGAGGCTGAGGCAAGAAGATCACTTGAACCCTGGAGTTTGACGTTGCTATAAAGCTATGACACCATGGCACTCTACCCAGGGCAACAAAGTGAGACTATCTCAAAGAATAATAATAATAATAATTTACCAGTACTTGTTGATCTCATCCCCACAATTCCCATTCCACCAGTAGGTTCAAACATCATTTGATTGATGTTAAGTAAATGTAGCAGCCTGTACGGTCTATGGCTAGGAGGAGTAAGTTATAAGAAATATCTGTATAGCTCAATAATGGAACACCTTGGTGAAAAGGGCATGGGAAGGATTTAGCTCTCCTCACAAGCATGAGAGAGGTGGCAAGATGAGAGCGTTGGTGAGTTGGCAGTCTCTGCACCTGTGGTGTTTAGAGGCACGGGATCAGCCTTCTATCAGGCTGGAGGAGAAGGCATTCGGGAGCATGAGCATTCTATCACGGACTCGCTTACTGACTCTGTCTCCTCTCCTGCCTGCAGAACACTAGCACAGCATCTCTCTGCTGAAGATTACCAAGCTCTGCTAAAGACTAAGACCTATCTTTCTAAGAAGACTGCTTTACTCTCTCAAAGACTCTCTCTCCCTTCAGCTAAAGTGAATAGCCCTCAGGCACCTAAGAGCAATTGTTCCTGAGCAAGATAACAGCATAGGGTCTGCATCCAGAACACAGCTAGACAGGCAGGGGCAGAGACCACCAGTCTTGGGCCCTGGTAAGTGGCGCCCATGCAGGGACCCTGACAAGTAAATATTTGGCTAGTTAAGCAAGATTATCTTTAAGGTCTGTTTCAAACCTAGAAAGCATAATCAGCACCTTATGGAGGGATTTTAAGAGCCTACTTGGGCATTCCCAAGGATTGAGACGTACATAGGAAGGGATGGTATTCTAGTATCCCTGCCTGCCAACGATCTTCCTATGGCAGGAACCAAGAATCTGCTGGAGAAAGAAGTTAACCAAAGGGAAGAGGTAAATGCTCACAGATTTGGTCAAAGGACAATGGAGGAATAAAGAGAAGAAGATTTAAATTAGACTGCCCCCAGCCCAAGTCGGAGACCAGCTGCCTGGGGTATACAGCCTGGAACAGTAAGAAATGAACAACTGCTTCACCAAAAATGCTGTTTCTGAGAGCACGTGACAGAACCACCTCCTTTGGAACCTATGAAGCAAAAGAGGCTTACCTGAGGTGAAGAGTTCGTCTTTACGGGTACTGGTACAGGAGAGGCCACCAGCAGGCACCCACACCTGTGACAGAGAGAAGGCAGCCAAGGGCATCTCATGTGTGGACAGCAGGGATGCTGCCGCTGCTATAGACAAATGAAGGGCAGAGCTGAATACATCCTGGGGGCAACCGCGCAGGCACAGGACAGCCAGAAGGACACACGGAACTGACACCGGAAACCCAGCACAGGAAGTACCATCTTGTTGCCTTTTCATCCTAAATTAATAAAATCTGGTAACGTGAGAGTTATGCGCACTGAGTCCGATGCCCCATCAGGCTAGCTGCTTATTAAGAGGCAAACAGGAAAAGAAGGAAGGAACCAATATTATCTATGTATTTACTATGTTTTAAGGCACTGAGTGAGGCTTCTTCTCATTTAATTCCCCATAATTTCATTCTAGAGAGATTAACGATTTTATTTGATTAGCTACACTACCTCAATAAAGGCTTTCAAATGAATGAAGATTTTGTTTTGCTGATCAGGTTATAACTACTTGAGTATATCACTACAGAGACAAAGTAACCTGTAATTCACATCAAGTATTTCTATTGATTCACTTAGAAAAGAAAACTACTGCTCGTATACCAGCAGCTCTCAAATACCCTTTCAGAGGACCTGAGACATCAGTCATCTTCATAATACTACTAAGATATTTGCTTTTTTTCACTGTCATCTCACAAATGGACAGTTTTTCAGAGGCTACATGTTAGGTGATATCACAAGAACCTGAGTGCAGAAGTAGATGAGATTTTAACTGTCATCTTTTCTATCACTTCTGTGGGTTTACTGGACTGAAAGTGCACTAGAAGCAAAACACTGGCATGGTTTTGTTCCCATACCCAAGCATACAGTACAGTACACTGCCTGTATTCATTGAACAAAGCAATGGAAACAATTGGCTCTAAAGTCTTCAGGGTACTATCCACTCTGATTCTATCTCCACTAACAATTTAAAAAGTTTAAATTCCTCTTCTAATAAAAATAAAAAAATTTTTTCAAAACCTGCAGCTAAGTAAGCCAACCATGCTCCTTTCCTCATGGGGGCCTGATGTGCAATGGCTGCAAATAGCAGCCTCCCTGGTAGTATATGCAGCCTGTTGCTTGTATAAGTTGCTTCTAAGGGACCTTGGAGACATTCCTTTAACACATACATGTTCATGTGTTAGACCTTATACTGTCCCCAATTTTTTTTAATTCCTTTTACTAAGTGATTGACTTCTTTGGCAAAGTGAGATACATGCATACAAAAGGTTTTAGCTGATACCACTCCATGCAGCTCTAAGTGAGAGATTTGCTCCAGGGGGAAATACGTTTATACTGGTAAAGTGATTCAGAGCTTAAATCTTCAAAGTTTTACCCCTGCTCACACCACAAAAGGCTGTCCAAGACACGTTTACAAGGTTTCATCAGCTGGTGTGACAACGATCTTTGAAAGTAAACCCAACAGCCCTCCTCGTTTCTTTTATTAATTAACAGTGTCAGATTCAGTGTTTTCTGCTTTCCTTTAAAAACAATAGGAAAGTAATTAACATTTTGTAATTTTCTAAACAGATAATACAGGAAAATTTCCTGAATTGTGAAAGCTCCACAAATCTTGCAACAAGAAACACCACAACAAAGAAGTTTTTGGTTTATTATTTCTACACATATTACAATGACAATGTATTAAATAAATGAAGTTACTACATAACAGCACCCTAATGCAAAATGAATTGACAAATTAACTTTCTTCCCTCTCAAACTCCCTTACTGTAAATAAACCACACTCAATGAAGAGATCAAGGAACTGAGAAACTGAATAATAGAATAATAATAATTCTGACAATTATTCTGGCATTACTTTAAAAAGGAAAAATTTATTGCGTAATTTTAGCTTTTCCTCCATAGCAAACTCCAATTCTTTCAGGACATAACTAATATAAAGCAGATGTTAATCCCTTAATTCTATAATATTCTTATTTCAAAATAGCAATCCAATAGGAACAATTCACTGGTTGTTTCTATATACTTTAAGGAAAAATTGAAAATTTCAAGCTCATCAACCTGTCCTGCCTTCTAATAACCAAAACCAACCTTTAATATTACAAAGTTATCAAATCAAATCATTTGATTGTCAAATAACTTTTCGTCAAAGCTAAGAAAAAACTATAACCATTCATTTACTGGTTCATCTTTCACCAAACATTTACTAAGCTGAAATGCTGGCAATATGGAAGATCAACTTCCTGCCCTAAATATGCTCAGAGTCAGCACCAAAAATGACACCATGTCAACAATCATGTTTATCTTGGTTATGGGTTATGAGTTCTAAGGACAGAATTTTATTTTTTAATAATTTTATTAAATCATAATTGTGTACATTGGTGCAATCATAGGGCAGAATGTGCTTCATATACAATCAGAAACATTTTGATCGTACTGTGAGAGATAGCCTTCATGGCATTTTCTTAATCACTATA
>CAUYRH010178570.1:0-36513 GCA_963574655.1 Perodicticus potto
TAAACATATAATCTACTTTTAGTTAAGAAAATTACTATATATGTGTATATATATATATATATATATATATATATATATATATATTAACCCAAGTAAGTACAGGATAAAGAAGGACAGACTTAAATGCTCATCATATTACGGTAAGCAGCTCCATGACTGAGTTCTCAAGTCAAATTAGTAGAACCATCATGCTTAGTAAAGAGGCCCTAACATAGTAGTAAGGCCATTTCTGTAGGTTTTGTTTGTTTTCTTAGTTCTGTGTGCTGTATTATAAAAAGTCCTCAATGAACCATTTCCAAAGGAGAGGGAAGAGTATGATGTGCATCTTGGAAACCAGGTCATGAAGAAATGTTGAAGAAACTGGGACTATTCCCTGATGCCCAGAAAACCCAAGAGGATTTAATAGTGATCCTCAAGTACATAAGGGTGCAGGAGAATACAACCTATTCTGTGCAACTCCAGACATCAGAAGGAGGACCCAAGAAAACAAGAAGCAGCATATTTTGTAACCAGTAAAATGCCTCATAATGAAACAGACCTCCTTGAAATGAAGCAAGCTCCCTACCTCTGAGACTATTTAAATAGAAGCTGGATATCCACCTGTCCAGACTGCTGATAGGGTGTCTTTGAAATTATACCTAATAAATGACTTTCACACAGCTTTCTAGTACTAAAAACTCAGAATCTATCAAACCACAAGGAACAAAAAGAATTAAGTCACTGAGAAAAATGGCAAATAATTGAAAATAACCCCTAAGTTACTTTAGGCATGAGTCTACCTCTCTTCTAACCATCATCCCTGTAATAATATCTGGAAACTTCCTGAACAAGTGTAGGAGGCAAAACACCACCCCTGAGTGTGCACCTAAGAAATTTCACTAGAGGACAGGGAAACAATGAATTTGCCTAGACAAAGTATTGTATTTACTCCAAAAGAATTCTACCAAAATAAATAAACACACAAATATATAAATAAGTTAATATTTTTAATCTACTATTTTTTTCTCTTATGGAAATAATTGTCTTATAAAAAGGACAATGTATACAAACTCAAGGACTGCTTAACTATTGCTCCCAAGCTGAACCAGAATTGTCACCAGGAGAGTGAAAAAGGAACTCAGGACACAGATGTTAAGAAAGCAGTCAGTTACACTTGAGGTCATGTAAGCACCAACTTGGTCAGTCCTGGACAGTTACTGCCTCTTTAAATTTTGCATCACAAATACCTGCTTACGTCACCCTAGTCCTAGCCCTGTGATTGGTCAGGCTTTCAAAGCCCCTCCCTACATAACAAACATTTGGTGCCTAGGTAACAGCTGCCGGCCACAGCTACCTTGCCAGTTGGTTCAGCGGCCACGGCGACTACAGGCTGCGGACCTGACTTTCTCCCAACTGCCACTACCTTGCCAGTTGGTTCCGCAGATCTGACTTTCTTTCAACCGTCGCCACCTCGCCAGTTGGTTCAGAGGCAAAGGCAGCTGCAAGCCACAGACCTGACCTTCTCTCAACTGCCACTACCTTGCCAGTTGGTTCCGCAGACCTGACTTTCTCTCAACCACTGCTACCTTACCGTATGTATGTGAAAGACTAGCACCAATACTAATGCTGTCCCAGAATGTCCCGGGACACAGAGTGGAAGAGGGTGGACCCTAAACCAAGAAATTTTAGGGGCAGCTGGGATGGCGGAGGTGGCGGAGGTGGTGGAGGTGGCAGAGGCAGCGGCAGGAGTGGCCCCTCTGATCAAATGGGGCCTAGGGCCCCAGGCTCACGTGAACCACCACTCTGCTTTAGAATGAAGAACAGCATGATTGGCGTAGTAATTGGTCGTAGTGGATCCAAAATAAATGATCTACAACGATCAACAAACACTAAAATACAAATTATAAAGGGAGATCCTGAGGCAGAGGTAAAAATTTATGGCAGCAAGGACATGAAAGAAAAGGCAAAAGCAGCTATAGATACTTTGATTAAAAAACAAGAAAGCTATCAGTCAAAATCCGATGTTGATAATGTAGCATCCCAACCCTCTGCTAGAAGAGATTTAAGCAGAAATGAGAATGTTACAGAACATAAACCATCGATAGACTGGGATCGAATCAAGACGAAAGTTGTAGAATGGGAAAAAACAAAATGGGCAGATTTACCACCAATTAAGAAAAACTTTTACATAGAATCCAAAGCAACAAGCTCCATGTCGGAAATGCAGGTAGATAAGTGGAGAAAGGAAAATTTTAACATCACGTGTCAGGACTTGAAAGAAGGTGAAAAGCGACGCATCCCGAATCCTACGTGTCGATTCGAAGATGCTTTCGGACACTACTATGGGCTCCTGGAAAGCATAACATCTTCAGGTTTCCGAAGCCCAACCCCAATACAGTGCCAGGCGTGGCCCATCATTCTACAAGGAATAGACCTTATAGGAATCGCTCAAACTGGAACAGGAAAAACATTGTCCTATTTAATGCCTGGGTTTATACATCTTGACTCTCAACCAATACCGAGAGAACAACGGAATGGGCCTGGGATGCTCGTTCTTATACCAACTAGAGAATTGGCTCTTCAGGTGGAAGCTGAATGTTCTAAGTATTCATACAAAGATCTTAAAAGTGTTTGCATATATGGCGGTAAAGACAGAGACAGTCAAATACAAGATGTTAAGAAAGGTGTAGATATCATTATTGCAACTCCTGGGAGACTACACGATCTGCAAATGAACAACTTAGTCAACCTAAGAAGCATAACCTACTTAGTTTTAGATGAGGCAGATAAAATGCTGGATCTGGGATTTGAATCCCAGATAATGAAGATTTTATTAGATGTGAGACCAGACCGGCAGACTGTTATGTTAAGTGCAACTTGGCCAGATACCATTCGTCACCTTGCACGCTCTTACTTGAAAGATCCTATGATGGTTTATGTTGGTACTCTAGATCTAGTTGCTGTACATACAGTGAAGCAAAATGTAATTATTACCACCGAAAGAGAAAAGCGAGCACTTATCCAAGAGTTCCTAGACAATATGTCACCCAACGACAAAGTTATTGTGTTTGTCAACCGAAAAATTGTTGCTGATGACTTATCAAGTGACTTAGGTATCCAAGGTGTTCCTGTCCAGTCACTGCATGGTGACAGAGAACAAAGTGATAGAGAGCAAGCATTAGAAGACTTTAAAAGTGGAAGAGTGAAGATATTGATAGCAACTGATTTAGCATCTCGAGGTCTTGACGTTAATGATGTCACACACATATACAATTATGATTTCCCACGAAATGTTGAAGAATATGTACACAGAGTAGGACGTACTGGAAGAGCAGGAAAGACTGGCATATCAATTACCCTTATGACTGAAGACAATTCGAAGATTGCCAGCGAACTGATTGAAATTCTGAAAAAAGCAAATCAGAGTGTCCCAGAAGATCTTGTAAAAATGGCTGAGCAATACAAGTTACATCAACAAAAAAGGGAGGCAGAAAAAACAAGAAAATCTGGAGGAAAATCCAAGAAGTTTTATTAATGTTTATGCTGAAAAGTTCCACCAGGCTACTAGAACATTCAAGACATGTTAAAGAAACTCAGTATTTAAGATAACTAAGGACGTTTTAGAAATATACTAGCAGTTTGAAGACACAAGCAAATCTTCAGGAAAACTACTAAGTTTTCAATTTGTGTCTGTGTTCCTTAATAAAAAAAAAAAAAATCCCAAAATGAGAGAGTGAGAGATTATTTGAAAAAACCTTAAATGTTATGTTTTGGTTAAATTCTAATTTCTTTTATAGTCTTCCATGTACATCTGTCTTTTCTAAAACACCTGTTAGAAGAAAACAGCCGTGCTTTTCTTGCTTTAAAATACATAGTAGTTGTACTAAATTGAAGCATAGCTTCAAGCTTACCTCAGTCAAAAAATTCTTTTTCCCTCTAATGGTTGGTGCCACAATAATTCTTAAAATTATCTCCACTATCATTCTCTAATTTTGTTTAGTTCATTAGAAAATAAATTCCAGAGAGAGAGAGAGAGAAAGAGAGAGGGGGAGAAAGGAAGAGCAGAGAGAGGGAAGGAGGGAAGGGGGGAAGGGGGTGGGGCCTCAGTGTGTGACACATCTTATACCCTCAATGAATCCCCAACAAAGTTTTCAGAAAAAATAAATTCCAAATCTTCTAGAAGATTTCACAATTCTATTCTATCAGAATGATGTAACCAACATCAGGGTTACATCAGCAGGGTGTCTGAGTGACTAGGAATCAGATTCTTATATGAATTCTGTCTCTAACCATTGGTTAAAAATTCTGAGAAGGTCACTTGTATTCTCTATGCCTTAATTTCTCCACTCATAAAATGAGATGGTTATATTAAATAATTTGGTGTCCCATTAGCCTCTAAAATCCTGTGATATTATAACTAAAACTGTGTACCTCAGCCTTATATGAACATTTCACTGTCTAACCTAGGGAAAATTGTATCCTTGTACACATATAATGAATGGAACAAAGAAATCCTTTTTAATAACTGCAAAAGGTGCATTCTGTACTTTCATCGATTTTTGTAATGCAACTGACAGGTTTTCTTCTAATTCTTTTCTTTTGATTATATTGTATTTTTAATTCCATTTTTTTCTTGGAAAGGTCCAAACCACATATACCGTACATCAGGGAAAAATTAATGTGAGAAAAATTTATCTTTTCCACTGGGGCAAACATTAAAAGCACAGTCAAATGACACTTTTGCCATAGGAACCAATTTTAGCAAAAGTCTAATTTTAGCTATGTCTATCTCTTATACCCTATTTAACAGCACTATAAACCTTACAACTGGACAAAGAAATCCCCACAGTGATACTAAATAAACTTTAAAATTCCATGTTCGTGAGAAATTAGAATTAGTTAAACCTTAAGATTTCTGGTAAAATAAAGAGAGAAATTAATGTAGCAATTTCCCCCCCAGCAAGCCTCAGCTGTGACCACCAATAAGGCAGAAAGCAAGGGAAAGAAACAGGCAAACTCTCTAGGTACTGGAGTATTTGAAGTTTCAAGTGTGGCTTTGAAGGGTTTTTTATGTAGGGCTCAATATCTCTTGATGAAATTAATATTGTTAACATTTTTGAGTGATATATACCAGGTGCTTTATCTCAGAATCTCTAATATTTTTAAGAAGCCCATTCAGAATTCTAATATGAAGCTAGTAGATGATCTAATACACACCCTCCTAAGAGAAAAACTCAAATCATTTCAAGTTGGGGGACAGGAGATCAAGGGAGAGGGGAAGAGGGAGGAGGATGGGGGCTTAGATGTATGGCACACCTCTTGGGGATGGGACACAATTATAAAAGGGGCATTACCTAACAAATGTAAACAGCGTAACCCAATTCTGTTTGTACCATCAATGAATCCCAAACAATAAAAAACTCATTCAGAAGGTAATCCTATTTTGCAGAGGATGAAGTAAGGTCAGAGGAGCTAATTTGCATAAGGTCACTAAATCTGGTTAAAGAAGACTTAAGTGATATTTTGCCCCAGAAGTGCCTTATTCCAATATTTATATTACTTTTATTTCAACACAGTTACATAGAAGATGATATTTTTGTCTTGAGGCTGCCTACAAGTTCAGATTTAGTGATATAGGAAAGTATGTACAAATTTAATGTAAAGGCAATTGCCAGCAGAACCTGCAATGGATGCTCAAATGGCCTCTTCCTGTACACTCAAAGATGAGATGATGAATATTTAGTAAGTTAAAGTATATGTTATTTCCAGAATTCTTCATAGAGGCATATATGTTAAAAAAAAAAAAAAGTAATGATTAAACCACATGAGATAGTGAGGTTCCACAACAACATTTAACTAACAATAACAAAAATTATCATTTAATGTCTATGAGTGAGGAAAGAAGTGTACATTTCTTACACAAGAAAAGACCAAAAATGGCTCAGCGCCTGTAACTCAGCGAGTAGGGTGCCGGCCACATACACCGAAGGTAGTGGGTTCAAGCCCAGCCCAGCCCAGGCCTGCTAAATGACAATGACAACTGCAACCAAAAAACAGCTGGACATTATGGTGGGCACCTGTAGTCCCACCTACTCGGGAGGCTGAGGCAAGAGAATTGCTTAAGCCCAAGAGTTTGAGGTTGCTGTGAGCTGCGATGCCGTCGCACTCTACCGAGGGTGACATAGTGAGACTGTGTCTCAAAAAAAAAAAAAAAGAAAGAAAGAAAAGAGAGAGAGAGAAAGAAGAGAGGAGAGCGAGGAAGGGAGGGAGGGAGGGAAGGGGAGGGGAGGGAAGGGAAGGGAAGGGAAGAGAAGAAGGAAGGGAAAGGGGAAAAGGGGAAGGGAAAGGGAAGGAATGGAAAGGAAAGGAAAAGAAGAGCCAGTGTATGGAGAAAGGTAAGCAAAAATAGAACAATAGTTCTCAACCATGGGTGATTTCTCTTCATACAAGACCTTTGACAAGATCTGGAGATAGTGCTGGTTGTTACAATTTTGGGTGGGGAGCGAGGTACTAGTAGCATCTAGTGAGTAAGAGGCTGCCAAACACCCTTAAGCCTACCAGACAGCTCCACACAACAAAGAATTATCTGAGTCAAGACAACAGTGGTGAAATTGATAATCCCCAAGAGATCCTGTGTTAAACAGACCAACCAAAATCAATTGCATAGTAACCAAGAAGGGATTTCAAAGGAAAAAAGTATAGGGTTTCTAGACTATCTCTTGTGGGGTTGTGCAGGAAGAAAACAACCCTAAAAAATTCCTATGTTTGATACAGTCTACATCAGTGGTTTTCCACCAGGGCCAATGTTGTCACTGTCTAGAGACAGATTTGGCCGTCATATCTGGGGATTGTAGTGGTAGTATTGGCATCTCCCAGGTGCAGTCCAGAGGTGCCACTAAACATCTCACAATGCATAGGAGAACTCCCCCCACAACAAATAATTATCTGTCCCAAATGTCAGTAGTACCCCAGTCATGAAATCCTGCAATAGATAAGCAAAAATAAAACCCCAAACCTAGTTGCCCAGAAACCAAGAAGGGACTTCAGAATGGCAGGGGGGCGGGGAGGGGAGACATTGCCCTGTGTAATATAAAGCCTTTCACTAACTTCCCTATCTTTGGTATAATTTATATTTCTCAACTGGAGTTGATTTTGTCCCCTAAGGGACATTTGGCAATGTCTGTAGACAGTTTTAGTTGTCCCTCCCAGGAGGCAGGATTGCTAATGGCATCCGGTGGATAGACATCAGGTATAAACATCTGATAATACACAGGACAACACCCTACAAATGGGATTTTTTTCAGCCCAAAATGTACAGTGTTGAGGTCAAGAAACTGTACTTTGCATTGATTAACCAATAAGGTTTTGGTGTGAGTAAACTGTTCTTCAGCAATTCAAAGAAATACTGAGTTCTACATTTAAATTGGGATGAATCAAAACCAAGGCACTGAACATACATTGACAGAGTAGTCAAACTATGAGGATTCATCTGACCTCAGAGTTATTGCTGTAAGATTCTTAGCATGGTGATTCACACTGAGTAGGTATTCAACAAATATTAGATCCCTTCTACCTTCCTTCTCCCATCATCCATGATGTAACACTTGTTCACTATTCAGAATAGTAGGTAGGCTGTTATCCCCATTTGGAATGCCCTTTCTCTTTCTTCTCTGCCAACTCAAATCATATTAATCATTCTGAGTGCAGCCAAAGTGCCACATCTTTCCCAAGTTTTTATCTGCTCTCTTCCATTTCAAAACTTCTGTAGTTCTTATCTTACAATAATGTGGACATATATACTATATAATTTGCATAGAGATAACTTTGAAAAATTCAAATGAACTAAGAGAAATTGCACTAGCAGATATTTAAATACTTTACCAAAACTATAACAGTTAAAATAATTTTACTCCCTATAATAGACAAACCATGAGCAAGAATGCATGCAATAAAAGTAGAATTTTAAATCAGTGAAGAAAAGTCTATTTGAAATTAATTAAATCAAATAAATAAATAAATAATGCATAATACATAGCAAGACAATTGATCAACCAAAAAACTCCTACTTACAGACTCTTGCTTTTTATAAAAAACAAAACAAAGTTGATGTAGAAAAATAAATTCTCATATTAAAGTAGAAAATAATTTTTAAACATAAAATCAACCACAAAAAAATCAATGGTAAACATTAGTAACCTTGACAATGTAAAAATGAAAATCTTCTCAATGTCAAAATACCAAGAAAAGAAAAGGAAACAGCAGAAAATAATTTAAACTATACAATGCAATCACAGTTACTGATAGTTAATATACAGAGCTGTTTGCAAAGCAAAAAACAAAAGATGAATCCCATAATAGAAACATGGGCAGAACTGTAAAAGGCAATTCACAAGACATACAATTAAATATGTAAAAAAGTATTTGACTTCTTTATAATTAAAGAAATAAAAATTAAACCAACAACATAACTCTTTTCTTTGGTAAGTTGGGCTCAGATTAGAAGAAATAAAAACCACCCAAAATACTGAATGCTACAAAGGATGCAGGGAAGTAAACACTGGTAAGTTACAATTTGATGAAATTGTGTTCCTTAGAGGGATAGTTGAGATTATGCATAAAATCTTTGTATGTTTAATAGAATTTGGCCCACTAATGTCACTTCTAGGCATTTACCCTAAAGAGATAATCAGACATACATAACCAGTATTTACAAACAAGACTAATCATAGTGTTAATTAAAATAATTAATTAAATCCCTCAGAGTCCAATGATAGGGTACTAGTTAAATAAATTACAGCATATCTACTTCTGATTTAAAATAGTAGAAATCATATTCTTTTTTAAATTATTTTTTATTAAATCATAGCTGTGTATGTTAATGCAATCATGGGGTACAGGGTGATGGTTTTATATACAATTTAAAATATTTTCATTGAACTGGTTAACATAGCCTTCATGGCATATTCTTAGTTATTGTGTTCAGACCTTTATATTTGGTAAGTTTCACTTGTACCCTTGTAAGATGCACCGTAGATGTGGTCTGACCAATTACCCTCCCTCCACTCATCCTCCCCCCTCCCCTCCCCTCCCTTGCCCCTTTCCCCATATTCTTGTGCTGTAATTAGGTTATAGCTTTCATATGAAAGCTATACATTAGTTTCATAGTAGGGCTGAGTACATTGGATACTTTTTCTTCCATTCCTGAGATACTTTGCTAAGAAGAATATGTTCAAAGTCTGTGGAAAAACAGTTTATAAAATGATTTTGATTGTTTCTTAGAAATTACATTGGCCCGTATATCTATATAGACAAAAACCTGAAATGGACACATATAGACACACACACATCTTAATAATAACCATAGCTTTCTATATTATGGGGTCATGGATGATTTTAAACTATTATTTTCTAAAATTTCTATGAAATATTACTTTTAATTGCAATAAAAATAATGTCAAACATACTTTACTTCAAAAGTAAATTAATGAATAATTAAATGACTAGAAAAATTCATTCAATAGGCATTATATTTAAAGGTATTCAACATCGAAGTATCTTTTGTGTTTTGCCCACTTAAAACATAAATGTCATGAATAGAAAACATCTGTTTTTACCACTGCATCATAAGGGCTAAAAACAATACCTGGAACATAGTAGAAGCACAGTAAATATCTAAATGAATGAAAACAAGTGCCTTTTTTTTCATTGAATAAAATTAAACTTTTCTATTTCTGTTCCTTGTTCTGTCTGGTGACATCTGTTGGCCTATACCTCACCTTGTGCTTAAGAATATATGGTGTTTGTTTCTTTTATACATGACACCTACATTAAGGGACATTTTTATCTCATTTTCTGGATTAAGACACTAATGCTCAGAGAGGTTGCATAGCTTTCATGAGTTCAAAAGTGGGTAAATAGAGCTTATTGCCTCTGTGCTGAAAATTATAGACTCAATAAAGAAGCAGGACAGAGAGTACAGAATCATAAGAGAGATGAAAAAGACACTATTAGGGAAAGCACACAGATACCTCAGTTTGTAGCAAAATAAATACCCTGTAAAGGTATTTTTCACACTATAAAAATAGCAGTATTTTTGCTATTCTTTTGCCCGGGCCTTAAGTGTCTCTGCAGCTTTCTAGCACTAAAGAAACATACACGATAAACTGAAACTTTAAAATGAGAGAGTTATAATCACTGGTAAAGTAATCGGACTTTTCACAAGTCCTTTTGAAGGATTAGTGTAAATGGTTCAGTTGGATATCTGTTCACTTACACATTTAGTAAACTACAGAACCAGGACAATAAAAATAAGGAATGATCTGAAGAAAGACTGCAGCAAAGGCTTTATAGTCCTGACTGTGGGAAGGGATGGGAATACTTGGGAAGTGCTAGATAAGCAAAAGAACCTGCCAGTGTGACAAGTCATAAGTTCAGTCTCAATTTATAATCTCTAATGTGTGAATTTCTGGGAATAAAACTATGAAGTGCCACCTTAACCACATTTGGGGGGCAGACACTAGTGGTTTACCTGTCCATCATTCATTCCCCCTCCAGGTCCCTCCTATGTCCCTATTTGCTGGCATAATTCACTTCCCAATACGGAGATGGCAAAAGGCAGAAATTTACTTTCCTAGCCTCCTTTGCAGACAGAGCACAGGCATGTGACACAAATCTGGCCTATGGCCCTGATAGGAAAGTCTGCTTAGCTGATTGCCAGAAAAATCTCCCTTCCTTACAGAGACAAAATAAGCTATCCTTCCTGCTTTTGTACACAGTTGTGTAAAGACACGAGGCTGTGACAGTCGTTTTTAGACAATGGAGAAATAAATTTTAAGAATACCAACAGCCTAAGTATGCCCAAACAAATTTGGAAAGTACCTGGATCCCATAACTGCACTGCTGAATTAACCCTATGTGGCAGCTAGAGAGGTGTGCAGCTCAGATTTTCATTCAAGTAAGAGTTTGCTGATCAGCTGTGAGAACTGCAGTTAGCTGACAGCCCCCAGCTGCAAAAAACCCATGACAGCATCTGGGCCAAAGCCAAGTTCTTCCAGGAAGCCCCAGCCAGTAACCAATTGAGCACAGTGAACACTAGTGCCCAGGCATTTCTGCCCAACATGGGCCATATTGGCAGCAGAGCTCTCTGATTTGCAGACTGGCTCTGATTTCTTATAGGCTGTTCCGATCCAATCTTCCTTTCTTTCCTCTCTCCTTCCACAGGTATCAAACCCAAGCTGCAGGCAGTCAGAAGGATTTCCTGACTACTCCTGATACTTTTCTTCTTTGTCTTTCATAGGTGTAACCCCAGTAAGTATTGGATCCAAGCAATACATCCAGGAATCTCTTACCTCTGAATCTTGTATTATATAAAACAGTATATGTATTCACTGTCATTATTAGTTGAGTGTGTTAACACCAGCCCAAAGCATCCTAAATGATAAATTAGAAAAATAGCCACCAAATATCTTATGTTGAGGCAGTGAATTTTCCACCATTGAGAAGAGGTTCTGATGGGGTGTACTTTACTTGGATGAGAGTTGACTCTAATAAGCAAATTAAACTCTTTTCCTGGATGTTTATTTAATGGCGACACTGAAATGCAGGATTCTATAGGGAATTGCTGTAATTTCATAAAAATTGGAAGCATATCAAACAAGCCTAGTTTTTGAACAGTCAGCAGCAATTAGAGGAAGAAGCGAGAAACCAGCAGAGTAGAAAACTTGAGCTGCAGTCATGAAGAGACCCGCTATCAAGGTCATCTGAACCAATAGCTTTAACAGAATTCACACTTGGCTGCACCTGGAATACATCACTGGCTGACAGATTTGAAATGTAGCCAACCAGAGAATTTCTTGCAATCAACAGTCTAAAGGGGCTCAGGGTGAACAATTCTCCCTAATGGAGCTATGTAGCCAAAAGTAATAGGAGTCTTCTCATGAACACCAGGAAAATAAAAAATAATAAATCTTTTCACATGGTGGAGGATTAGGAGAGAAGACTTGATAGATCATCTTTGTTTTCCTACCTGAGCTTGAAAATCCAATTTTTTTTTAAAAAATCCAAGAGCAAGTATTTCCTACAAGAATATTGAGAAAGTCAGCAAAAACATTTCTCCTCCCTTACCCTCCCTTCCTGTAACCCCAATGCCCTTCCCATAACAAAAAAAGAAGAAAGGTAATTCAGGGTTTCTTAGTGTATTGATTGGATAAATGCCTATAATTAAATGGAAAGATGGAAGGAGGGCTGGTCTCTCTTTATGCTGACTCCTCCATTTCATTCCCCAATTGCTGCTCAAACTGTTCAGTGCCATTCAAGTTCACAAAACTATGATAAACTTTGATGCCTCTTCCTCACCTAGCACAGAAGCAATACTGAATGAAAGCTTGCCACTGCTCTTCCACCACATCTAAATATCACCCTTTAGGTCCCCACTCCTACTACAAGCTTCTGTTTTCTTCTAGTTCTTCCAACAGGGTAAAATGTTGGCAGTGATGTTTACCCAGCTTGAATAAAGTCCATCCAATCTCCCCAAGCTTACAATGTGTGGTAAACTTTCAGCAATAAGTATACTGATGTGTTTTGGGATCCTAATTAAAATTTCAGTTGGAACCTATTTCTCATATTCAGAAAAATCCCTTTGAGACATAAACTAATTGCTTTTAGGCTTGTGTCCTTTGAGGACCTATATATGCCATTTTACATAAATGTTTTAATTTTCTCTGGAATCAATAAATGTTGCCTGGGTGTATCTCTTCCCAGGCATCTCTGTCTTCGTTCTGTTTGTAGGCCCTGCCTAAAACACACACACGCTCTTTAATAGTGCCTTCCTGGGGAGCACCATATGACACTCTATACTAATTTAACTTAGGTCTCTCATGGTTAAAATGAGGGTAAAATGATGGTAACTAAAGGGGATAAGGAAACAGGTCTCCTCGCTACACACCCGTCTACAACACACACACACATATGCATGCACTGTGTGTGTGTCTGGTTTACCTGAGTACCTGACCACTACTTCCTCTAGGCCTCATTCTGTCATTCAGAGCTCAAATGTCATGCATTTTACGCACTGTAACAGCTGAAGTTTCTGTTCAAGTACATGAGGGACAAAGATTTCCCCCTCTCTTTTTCGGAAGATACCAGTTGCTGCCTCCAGATTCAAGCGTAAGATTATAGTTAAGGGTGTCGTCTCTGGAGTCAGAAAGACTTCACTCTGAGTTTCAGTTTGACCAGTTGCAATCAATTAGATGAGTTTGGGCAATTTATATAAAGGCCCTAAGTCTTGGTTCACTCAGCTGTAAAATAGGGATGGTGATTTTAATTTGCATTTCATGAAGACTAAATGATATAAAGTATCTAGTATAAAAAATTTAATATTACACTTGATGAGTTTTTAAAACAAGAGAAAATAGTAAGAGGAAGTGGTGATAAGAAGAAGCCCAAATCCACGTAGTTGTCACTCTCACAAACTATAAAAGTTAATGTATTACAAAGCAATTTCAAAAACATGGTCATTTTGTTTTGGGAGTTGTTTGCATGGAAAGGACACCTGTTCAGGTCTATCTATGGAACATGTATGTTCTTGACCTCTCCTTTTCTCTGTCTGTTCCATTCTTTTCCCATCACAAACTGCCTTTTGCTGTTTGTTTCTTCAGACACATAGTGGATATGGGTGATTTCATAGCTTCTTAATCATCATTACACCTGTTCATGCCATCAATCTAGATAGAGCTAGGATACCTCAGCTCCAAGTTGATATCTCCGTGACCTAATAGGTCCCATGTGGATCATAGACCACTCCTGGGCCAATCACATGTTGTGGGTGAGAGGACTGGTGGTAACAGGGCCATTTAACATAAATAGTAGTTGCTAGGACCCCATCCCTGTGTTTGAGGAAAGGTAAACTTCAGAAAAAGCTTTAGTATTAAATTTTTTTACTTATAAAGAAAGCTAATCAGTTATCACTTAACAGTTGTCATGCAGACACAAAGTTCTTTTTTAGCATTTCTTTGAAATATGAGAATTTTCATACTATCTAGAGAATCAATTATTTTGTTTATACATTCTTATTTTATCACATATTTTATCCACTCCATTCTTTTTAGAAACTGTCATAAGATCATCTGAACAAGCAATATCTACTTCTAATGAATAGTAATAGCCGTTTTCCAAGAAGGACAGCACTCAATAATAATACTTATATCATCATCATCTCCCATTTATAAAATCTGAAGTTGGCCTTAAAATAAGACAACTCATATCACTTAAATTTATCTGTCCCCAAAGCACTTTTACATGAAACTTGGTTTCATTACTATCATTATCATATTTAAATATTTACATTTTAGCACCAAAAATACATGTTGAGCTTTACATTTATGATTTAGATAAGAGAAAGATATTTCTGGGGACTATCTCTTTTACACATCATCCTAAACCACAAAGAAATTGAATTAGGATAACTCTCTAAAATATAACATAGAATTCCTTTCTTATTTACTACATATCTAATTCATCATTTCCCGTTCATTTATCTTTAATATGGTATCTCAATATATCAGTGTTCTATGCTAATATTTAAGTAGTTAATGTAGAAAACTAGATAAATATTAATCACACTGGCTGCTTCAGAAAATATCTTAGAGGACATAGATTGTGCAAAGTATTAATTGAAGTTCAAAGAACTTGGAAGAGAAGGAAAATAAACTATGGATTAAATTTCTACTGAACAATTGGGAGAATAATCATTCAAAGATAGAATTGGCTAGTTCAAAGGAAATATTTCATGGAATTTTTTTTTTTTTTTTTTGCTATCATATAGATGGCTCCTATAATTTTTTTTTAGATACTCAACAATACCAGGTATTATGACAGGGCCAGGAGTTGAAGGGTTTACGTCAATTGCAACTCTCAACCCTAGAAGTTCCTATCTCAATCATAATTTTATATAAAAGATAAAAAGAAATGGGCCAGGTTTCTGGTTTTCCATACTGAGATACCCAGGGCCAATGATCTCTATTACTAGAGTTAAGGCCAATTGTTTATGCAGAAACCTAATCCTGTAGGTTTTCATGGCAAACCACGGGGCCTGTTGAGCCCTAGCCAGAACTAAATGAAAGACTCGTGTTCCTATGAAAAACCTAGAAGCAAGGGCACAGGATGGCACAAAGTTCTCCATAAGCCTTACCTAGCAGTAGCAAAATGAGGAAATGTGCATGCACAAAGTCCCATGTTTAGAGTGGTAGCAAAACTTCTAAATATGGTGTCTCTGGCAAGTATACATATCCCAATCTAGCACCTAAGCCCTGATTAATCTGACTCTAGTGTTCGAAGAAAGTATTCATTATTTTTCCAGCAATCCCACCATTTGACCATCCTATACTCCTTGGATCACGTAGCCTGACATAGATCAGGGCCCTCCTGGGATATGACCACTAAATAACTAACCACAGTGACGCTGGTGTCTAATCACGTTCCTGACACTACTGATAAGAGACCTACTATAAAATAGGACTAGTTCTCTCTACTGGAGCCAAGAAAGTAAAAAGCTCTCTGCCTTTGAGAGTAGAGATACAGGTCCTGTACAAGTGCCACCATGTTATATATGCTCATTTTATCAAAGTAATGCAACATACACAAATTTTAAAAACAATGTCTATATCCAAATTTAGAAGTATTAATATTTTGTCATATTTGTTTTAGGCCTTACTTTGTTAAGAAATTAAAGATTATAGAGAGTACTAAATCCTCCTACCTTATGCTATTTCCCTCCCTTGCACTCTGAGGGTAATTACTCTCGTAAAGTTGGTATACTTCCTTCCTATGTATACTGTCTAGGTTTACAACTTATACATGTGCTTTATACACAACAAATGGTTTTATTTTTCATATGTTAAATGTTAAATGGTTTCTTTGCTCATTATGTAGTGAAATTTATCAAATCTGCTTTATACAGGCATGATTCATTCATTCAAGTTACTGCATAGTGTGACAATTAATTTATCCATTACTCTATATGTAGAGTGTGCAGGGTTTTTGCTATTATAAGAAATGCTGTAGTGAACGTTCTTATATTAATTTCCTCATGCATGTATGCAGGAGTTTCCCTCAGAAATATACAGGACAGGCAGTCAAGTGAAATCGATGAATATGACCATGCCAGTCATTTACAGTTTATGTTTTTTTCTGATTGGTTAGCACCCCGGTAGCAGTTATTAAATATTTTCAATATCATCCCTTGATACATACCAAGAAGTGCAATTGATGGGTCATACAGAATGCTCATTTTATCTTTACTAGAGATTGTCCATAGCTCTTTAAAGTGGTTTAACCAATTTACACACCCAGCAGTAATTTGATATGTGCATTTCTATTTCCCCACAAGTGGAATTGTTAGGCTAACTTTTGCTGATCTGATGAGTGTGAAATGATATCTCGTAGTTTTAATTTGCAGTTTTCTGATTACCAGCCAGGTGAAATATCATCTGTTATCAGCCATTCAGAACTCTTCTTTTCCAAATTGCCTGTTCATAGCCTTTATTCCATTTTCTATTGGGATGTCTATCTTTTTTCTAGTTGATTTGTACGTTTCCTGTATTTCTTATCCATATTAATCCTTCATCAAGTATATGGGTTGCTAACCTTCTTTTCTTTTTTTTTTTTTTGATCTGTGGATTATCTTTCACTCTGTTTGTGGTGCCTCTTAATCTACAGAATGCCACCATTTGTTGGCTCTATGAATTTGGATAAACCATTTAAACTCTCAATATCTCCACTTAGTCATTTATGAAATGAAGTCAATAACAACTCATTTACAAAATTGCTGTGAATAAAAATAGTGAAATTATAAATGTTCAGTGCTGAAGAACATGCAATAAATAAATAGTAGTTTTCTTCCTGTGGCCCTTTTCTCAAACAGAAGGGGAAACCAAAAACCTACTATTACATAAATATATTCATTGAGCTAAGTTATGTCAAAAAAGAAATCATATGGATGCTTGAACAGAAGGATTAGTTGACTAGATTATATAATTCACTCAATAAATATTTATT
Source organism: Perodicticus potto (assembly GCA_963574655.1). Taxonomy (NCBI): domain Eukaryota; kingdom Metazoa; phylum Chordata; class Mammalia; order Primates; family Lorisidae; genus Perodicticus; species Perodicticus potto. The sequence goes on from CAUYRH010178570.1 coordinate 17,032, forward strand.
GAACCTTTCTTATGTGCCAGGCATAGAAAAAGAGTGGGAAGCAAAACAGATGGAGGCTCCTCTAGTGTGAGAGAGACAACAAGTACACAAATTATTATTTCCTACAGTGTCCGGATGAAAAAAGCTAACAGTGTATATGAGAATGACAAAAGTATTGAGGGGTACAACTACATTTTGGGTGGTTAGAAAAGTCCCATCACGGAGATGATTGAAGTAGAAACCCAGAAGATTTGAAGAAGGGAGCTCTGTGAGGGAAGCACGGGCAAAGGCCCTAAGACCTTGACATACTTATCAATCAAGGAGAACGTGTGGGAAGGGAATAGCAAGACTGACAGCAGAGGGATCCAGCAACCAGAAAATGACCTTGAAGGACACAATAAGGATTCCAGATTCTATTCTAAGTGTGATGGAATATCCCTGGAGGGCTTTGGGCAAAGGTGTAACATATTATAATTTATGTTTTAAAAGGATCCACTCAACTACAGGATGAATAAAAGGCTGTAGGAGTGCAGGGGAGGAAAGATGGTAATTATAGGAGTCTGCCTTTGTTGCACCAAAGATTTATAAAAGATTTATTCTAGTAATTTTCCCAAGATGCATGAAAATAAGCTACTCTGAACTCAAATCTCAAATATCAAATAACACAACAAAAGACATTATTTCTATTTACTCTTACTGGAAGATCCATATTTAATTCAGAACCCAGAAGAACATAAGAAATAGTGGTGACAACAAATGACAAAAGAGTTCTGCTGAACTTGTTTACCTCTTATTTGTACTGACTAGTTTCTGCATTTTTTTTTTTTTTTTGCTTAAAAATATCAAGGCATATTTAGGATGGTTACTACCTATAGATTTTTTTTTTTGAAGTGTCAAATGGCTTGGGTACAAGCAGTAGTTTTCCCATGATTATTTTTTTGGCCATCAATACTCAGTGACATGGAGAGGTCATACTTAATCTTCCCTCTCAAGAAATGCTGGCTATCTGATAATGAATTTTTCCCAATTCTCTCTCACTCTCCAAGGTGTTCTAATTGATTTTTCTCCTTGTTGTTTAGAATCTAAGGCTATTTAATTAATGGGTTTCCCTTACACAAATAGAAAAACTCAGCATGACCAAAGTCAGAATGGTCAACAGCGCAGCTCTTCCCTGCCTCCCAGCTGTAACACCTTATTAAGTCTGATTCCCCCAGCCTGCCTTCCAATCCACAGCTGCTTCTCATTGCCTTCAAAAAGGTGCTGCTTCTTCGTTGAAATCACTGGTTTTGTTTCTTAAGAAATTATTCTTTTTTTTTTAAATTTCAAACTAATATGAGGGCACAAACGATTAGGTTACAAGGTTTGGCATTTGTTAAGTAAAGTCCCCCTTGTAGTTGTGTCTCACACTCAGGACGTGTGCCATATACCCTTACATTGTGCCAATTAGGTGAGAGCACACCAATCTTCCTCCCTTCTCCTCGCTCCCTCCTCCCCCCAACTGGAATGAATTGAGTTTTTCTCTTACGTGGGTATTAGATTGTCTACTGGCTTCATATTAATATTGAGTACACTGGATACTTGCTTTTCTATTCTCGTGATACTTTACTAAGAAGAATGTCAGATATTCTCAGTTTGATTTTATATGAAAATGAATCATGTAGAGATCTTGTTAAAAATGCAGATTTGGATTTAGTAGATCTGGGGTAGGGTCTGGGATTATGTATTTCCTAGATTATGATGCTGATGATATGAGGACTATGCTTCAATGGCAAGGTCCTAGGCTGAAGGCAACTACAGCTCACCTTTAAACATTATTAAAATATCTACAGAGGCTCCTCAGTGTGCTATGGAGTTACCTCCCAGTGAATCCTATTGGAAGTTAAAAGTAAATATTTTCAGTAGAAAATGCATTGAATAAAACTAATGTACCAAAGATCATAGCATAGCCTACCTTAAACATGTTCAGAACATATACATTAGCCTACAGTTTGGAAATATCATAGAACACAAATATAATCACGTGTTGAATAGCTTGTGCAATTTATTAAATTCTGTACATTATGTTGAATGCGATGGTTTCACATTGCACCCTTGTAAAGTCAGGCTTTCAAATGATTGAGTAAGACTCACTCATGCTGGAGAAGGCAATCTGTGTTACTCTGTGAATTCAAATGTTAATCCCTTCTGGAAACACCCTCACCGATGCACCCAGAAATAATTTTTAACCAACTACCTGGACAACTCTTCAGTCCAGCTGACACATAAAATTAACCATCACAGTATTATATATATAGTAATGCACACATATGTATATTTATATATGTATATATATATAACATATACAATAATGCACATATATGTGTATATACATTATATATAAAATATATGTCTAATTTACACCTATACATATTTGGAGTATATTTAAAATAGTTATTACTTGTGGATAAATATGTGTCGAATGGCTTGGGTAAAAAAGTAGTTTAGCACCATGATTTCTCTTTGAGCATCATTATTTGGTGACAAGGACAGGTCAAGCCTAAACGTTCAAGTTGAAAATTTAAAAACTTATCTAAGAATGATAATAACTTACCATCTTGCATTAATAACCTAAATAACTATTTCCCTTCCTATATGAGATGGGGTTTTTTTGCAGTTTTTGGACGGGGCCGGGTTTGAACCTGCCACCTTGGGCATATGGGGCTGGCACCCCACTCCTTTGAGCCACAGGTGCCACCCCCATATGAGATCTTTTTAGAAAGAGTGTTTGTCTCTGGGAGAGTTTCTGTCAGGCCAACAGTGCATAATGCTGAATGTGTTGAGTCCTCAGCCCTGGTTCTCAAAGTGCGCTCCCAGAACCAATGCCATCAGAATCACCTGGGCTCTTGTTAAAAGTCCAAATTGCATGCCCCACCCCAGACCTGCTGAATCATAAAAACTGTTTGTAGGGTCCAGATATCCATGCTTAAACACATCCTCCAAATGATTCTGAATTTTGAGACCCACTGCTCTATAGGACCAGTTCTTTTATTTCCACTTCTAAAGAAAATGCATTCACATGATTTTCTTAAATATACTACATAAGACTAATAAAAAAGGAAGCCTTACAATCCCCATAAACTCCATCTGTGTACTGTTTTGCACATACAAATGAATCAATAAATACAAATCTGGCATAAGGGGAAGATTAGTATAATTTTCCCCACAATTTAGAACATATCTTCTTTCTTCACTAATACAGCTATTAGCTATTCAATGCATGAAGAAGGAATCCCAAAATGTGACACATATATTAACATTTAAATTTTTAGGCAATTTATAGCAAGTAGCAAGCTCTCAAGAGGCTAGCTTGATATTGCTTTGAGGGCCACTTCTCAATTTCTCATATCAAGAATATGTAGGCGTTGTTCTTTTCTCATCTCAAAGTTTATTCCTCCTGGGAAGAATCCTTTTGAACCATCCCTTCTATATAATTTACTATTTATTTGCAGCTATTATTGGCAAACTTTACTCTCTTAAGGGCCACTAACCATGTCCGGGTTACTTTTATGATAAAATGTCACCAGGAGATAAGAATAAAACTATGGAAGAACTCTAGGCTGGTTTTCTAAAGCCTTCCATGAAAAAATATCTGAAAGTCTACAGAAAAGTCTACTTCAGTCCTGGGCTCCACACACACAAAAAATCACTCAAAGTAATTGGCAAATTCTAAATAATTTCTGAGAGAGCTCCCCTGAGTTTCCATTACAGCACACTTAGTGCTGGCAATGATCTTTGAAACAGCTAGAAGTAATTTCATGTAAATATTTAGAATTAGAATCTATCATGTTTCAACATCATATATATTTTATAAATCATAAAGACCCCTAATTGGCATTTTAATATGGACTTTTTGGAAAAGTTGTATTATAAAATAAGAATAAGTTCTAATTTTGGCTCATTTTTTCCATTACATGATTTCAACATTTTTATCAGCTGTATATCTACTCATTAAAAAAAATAATCTCCTGATCATGGACATATTAAATATAATAACAAAAAAAGAGTATATTACTCTGCTTTTGTAAGAACACAAAGGAATATTAATGAACAATTAAACCAAAATTATTAATAAATTTGTAATGGCTAATTTTATGTCATCTTGGCTGAGCCATGGTGCCCAGTTAATCAAACATTATTCTGGATGTTTCTGTGAAGGTGTCTTTAGGTGAGATTAATTTTTTTTAATTAATATTCAAATCAGTGGATTTTGAGTAAAACATATGGTCCTCCATAATACGGGTGGGTATCCTCCAATCAGTTAAAAGCTTTACAAGAAGAAAGACTGGCCTCCATCAAGCAAGAAGGAACTTAGCCATCACACTTCATGGGGATTCTAACTAAAACTCTTCTCTAAGTCTCCAGCCTGCCTGTCTACCTCAAGAGAATTGGGACTGACCAAGCCTCCACAATTGTGTGAGCCAATTCCTCAAAATCTCTCCCTTTTTTTTCTCTGTACACACACACACACACACACACACACACATATCCTGTGGGTTCTATTTCTTTGGAGAACGTTGATTAATGCAAAACTGTTAAGGATGATTTTTAAGAGGTAAAATCAAATCTTTCATACAATTATATAATGATCATTTGTCAAAAATTTTATTGTATTAATGAGAAAAGTAGTATAATGTTTCAATGAGTTCAAAAGAGAGTTCAAACTGTATAGTTGAATCAGAAATGCTACAATGAATTTACAAATCAATGTAAGGTTACCTTTTTCCATGACAGAATATGCACAGCTAGAGACATGTATCATTCAGGTATCATTTGCATTGCTATCAGTTATCTATAACTTAGAGACTTGCAGAACAGCTCAAAGGCACAGAGTTCCATATACTCAGATAACCAGGAAGTGTGGCAGACGAAGCCTTGTCTTTCACTGACATCCACTTCAAGCCTTTTTGCAACTTTTCTGGTATCAGTTTTCCAATGTAAAATAGGGATTATATGTACATATATGTATAAAAATAGGTTTGTGTACACAAACACACATGAATTTATAGACACACTCTTCCTAGGAAACTAATGGAGTGAAAATTACGTAATGTACTTAGTATGCAGTGATGCTCTGATCACGTGGATCCACTTCGAGACACAGATAACATTTAGGGCCCAATCTCCCCATTCTGAAACTGTTCCACGTTTGTGTTTCGGACATCCTTCCCTTTTGTACCTCTCCCTATCAAAATTGGGAAGTAATATCTAATTCTTTCACAATTAGATGAAAATGTAGATAAGCTTTCAGTGATAATAGAGGAGGTAGCAATTAAGTGAGGAAAAAAACTTTACCCCAAAGAAACAAAGTGCTCATTAGAATTTCAAGCATCAACTCTGGAGTTGTAAAGGTGTTTCAAGGTTATTTGATCCCTAAAAACACATCCAGAACAATAAGCCCTCCTGTTCCTAGAGGTAAGGGGAGGCCTGTGAGTCCCACCTAGTACTTGCATACACATACACACACACACAGAGAGATATACACACGTACATATAAGAGAGTAGCTAGAATTTATATGTTCACACTTGCCTATTCTGTGGGCACTGAATGAAAACTAATCTACAAAGTTTACTTGATAGAATATCAAAACAGAAAATGTTCCCTCTAAAGCAGCCGTCCTGTTGTGCTCATTCAGTGATAAATGAGGAATGCTCCTCCCATAGAGAATTTCTTCCTGGAAGAAGAAATCTGCCCTGAAGATAGACTTTTATCTGTCTGGCATCTATTCAGCATGGGTCAGTCTGAAGACACAGAGATAAATGCACTAACTGGATCTGTAAGGACCTCCCTTCTCTTTCAGTGTGGGGATACTTAATTTCTTGGTTTCATACCTACTACTGCCAAGAACGGTCCCCCTCTTCTTACCCCCTCCCCCCGCCTTCCTTGGCAATGAAACAAATGCCCATCAGCTCATTCAAGACCGTGTTTCAGCTACAGAAGTTGGGAAAGTAGAATTTTATCTTCTTGACACATGTTGTTTTAGCCCTTAGTGAAATAAATGGTTTCCATATTGCACGTCATTATTCATATGCTAAAACAGTTTTTTTCCTGCAACATCTGAAAAAGATTTGCAATTTGGATTGTCCCTTGTGGTTTTGATTTTTCTTCAACTATGTTAAGGGAGTTCCATGTATACAAAATTTAAAAATATTCAGCATTAAGTCTGTAAGGAGAGTAGAGAAAAAAGAACCTAAGGTTCTTCCCCTCAAAAGTTCAAATTAGAGAAATAGTGAACAGTATTCACAACAAGTAGCAGTTTTAAGAGCTGAGTGTTCCAAAAAATTTAACTGTCTCTAAAACTGATCAAATATTCCTTTTATCAGAAAAGTTTACACTCTTGTTTATAACCGAAAATGGGTGGACATCAATTTTGTATTTGTTAAACTTAGAGGAGAATATACAGGGTGTCCCCAAAGTTGCCATACATAAGAAAATTTAACAAACCCATATTTTACATCAACATGTAGAGAAATGTTTGGTAAAATTTTGTAAGGAATATTTTATAAAGGTACATTTAGCTATATATTTCCTATGTATGTATGTATATATGGCCCCCAGGTACAACTCAAGTCAGATTCCTAATAAAATTGCAAGTGCTGTCCAGGACTGCATAGCAAAAGAGGGACTGGGGAATTGAAAGGTGTTAACAGTGGTGCCCAGAGAGGAGGCTGCGGAGAAGATGTTCAGGCCAGGTTTATTGAAGGGGAGAGGTGACCTGCCTGGGCAGTGCAAAGATGGAGTCTGTGCCCGGGGGCCTGTAAGAGACCATTTTTATATGGGCCCCTGGGGTTGGGCACATTCCACTGGTCGCCTGTCAAGTTAGGGTCTTTTGGTGTGAACTTCTAATGGGTGCAGCTAGCCAGATCTTTTGTGTCTTTGTTTTAGGAGGAGGAAAGGGTTTGTGTGTGGCTGCGTTTTAGGGCCCCCAACAGGAATCATCAAAGCGTTCAGAAAAAAGAATGATAAAGATGAAAACAGAGTTCCACAATAAGATGGAGAGAAGCGATTTAAAAAGTGAAAGATAATTTAATAACCAACTTCAATTGGTTATTAAATGACAATGATGACCAACTAAGGAATTGTGACTCCATTTGAAATGTGGCCAAGCTAAAATAGCAATATTAAACTGCAGACAAATGGATCAAGTTAGACATAAAAGGGATTTTCTCTCTAAATAAAGATGATAAAACATTACTGTATAATGCAGAAGAATGATGATAGTTTTTCTATCAATTCCTTGACACGTTCATCCAGCAAATCTGACCCCTGACCTGTTACTTCTCTCTCCTCCTCTCCTCCCTCCTGCTCCATTGCTTACTCGGCTCCTGTCTTACTGGCCTTGCACTGCCTGAAATCTCCAGACATACCTTTACTTCAGAGCTTTGCCCTTGCTGTTCCCTCTCCCTCACAATCTCTTCCTATAGAAAGATAACTTTGGGTCTTCCTGCCTTCTCTCAGGTCTTTACTATAAAACTACCCTCTCAGTGGCACCTCCCTTGGCCACCCTACCAAATTTCAACAGCTTCTGTTATCTTTCCTTGATTCATTTATCCTCCTTAGCACATAATCACTACTTAACATACTGAGTACTATTCCATTGCATGAACCTATCAAGGAGTTTTTTAGCCATTCCTCTAGTGAAAGAAATTTGGATTATCTCTAGTTTTACAACCAAAGCTACTATGATTATTCCTGAACATCTTTTATTGTGAACATAAATCTTCATTTATCTAGAATAAACACCTAGAGGCGAGATTGTTAGGTCCCATGTAAGTATATGCTTATAAGAAAAAGCCAAACTGCTTTCCTAAATAGCAGTTTTTGCCTTTGCATCCCACCAGAAATGAATAAGATTTCTATTCTTTGCATCCTGGCCATCGTTCAGTATTGTCACTCATTTTTATTACAGTCATTCTAACGGGTATGGAGTGGTATCACACCATGGTTCTAAATTCTATTTCCCTGATGGATAATGATGTTGGCTATCATTTCATGTGCCTTTTGTTAACCTTATAACTTCACTGATGAAGCATCTATTCGAGATTTTTGCCCATTATTTTGTTTTTGGCTTCTTTTGCTCAATATTTTTTAACTTTCTCTTTGAAATAATTAAAAACTTAGAAGAAGTTGCAAAATAAGACATAGAGGTCTATGAAAGCTGCAGCCAACTTCCTCCATTGGTAATATCTTATATACCTATTGTATAATACCAAAACCGGAAAATTGACACTAGTACAATACCATTGGCCAGACTATAGACTTTCTTCATGTTTCACCAGTTGTTACACCATTCAAGTTCGTGTAACAGATAACAAATCGAGATACAGAATTATTGCATCTTCACAAGGAAACTCCCTCATGCTACTGCTTTCTAATCTCACCAATTCCCTACCCTCTGTTCTTGTCCCTTAGTAACCACTAATCTGTACTTCAACTCAATATTTTTGCCATTTCTAGAATTTAATATAACAGGAAACATACATAAAGTATGCAGGCTTTGTGATTGTCCTTTTTTGCTAAAACTGCTGTCTCTGAGATCCATCCAAGTTGTCACATGTATCAATACTTTCTTCTTTTTTATTGCTGAGTGGTATTCCGCGGTATGGATGTGCCAGAATTTATTTAACCAATGACCCACTGAAAGACATTGCACTTGTTTCTTGTTTGGGCTATAATAAATAAAGCTGCTATGAACATTTATGTACCAGTTTTTCTGTAAATGTAAGTTGTCATCTATCTGGGAAAAATGCCCAAGAGAGTAATTGGTGGATTGAATGCTAAATGCATGTTCAGTTTTATAAGAATCTGTCAAAATATTTTACAGATTGGCTAAGCTATTTTATAGCAATGTGGGAGAAATTCAGTTTCTCTGCATCCTTGCCATCACTTGGTTTTATAACTACTTTTTTATTTCAGCTATTATAATAAATATGTATCTTGTTGTGGCTTTAATTTGTATTTCTCTAATGGCAAAAGATGTATCTTTTAATGTACTTTTTGGCTATTTGATTCTCTTTTCTTCTGAAATGTCTCTTCATGTCTCTTGCAACGTTACAAGTAAAATATTTGACAGTTGAATTTCGAGTGTTCTTAATATAAGTTCTTTCTTAAATATATGACTTTCAAATGTCATTCCCAGTCTGTGGCTTGTCATCTCATCCTCTTAACAGGATTTTTCAAAACAAAATGTTTTTAAGTCCAAATTATCAATCTTTTTTTCTTTCCTGGATCATGCTCTATTGTCATGTTTAAGATTTCTTTACCTAGTGCTAGGTCCTAAAGATGTACTTCTATTTTTCTTTTAAAGTTTTTATACTTTTACGTTTAAATCCCTGATATATTTTTATGTCAAGTTCACTTTTTTTTTTTTTTCCAGTTTTTGGCCAGGGCTGGGTTTGAACCTACCACCTCCAGTATATGGAGCCGGCGCCCTACTCCTTTGAGCTACAGGCGCTACCCAAGGTTCACTTTTTTTTTACCTATGGATGTCCAGCACTAATTGTAGAAGAGACTATCCTTCCTCCATTGAATTGCTTTGCATATTTTTTTCATACTTGTATGGATCTATTAATGGGTTCTATATTCAATTCCATTGATCTATGTGTCTATCCTTCCAATGATATTATACTGTCTTGATTACTGTAGCTATATAATAAGTTTTAACGTCTTCTTTTTTGAAATGACTTTAGATATTCTAGCTTCATTGCATTTCCATATAAATTTAAGAATGAGATTATCTACAAAAAAAATTGTGCTGGGATATTGTTTTTGATAGTGTTAAATAATATGTATCACCTTGGGGAGAACTAACATATTTATTAACTTAGATCTTCCAATCCATGAATTCTCTATGGCTCTCAATTTATTCAGATCTCCTTTAATTCATGAAAATTTGATATCTTCTCAGTATTCAAAGTCTGAATGTTTTATTAGATTAATACTCAGTGTTTAGATTTTTGAAGCTGTTATAAATTGTATTTTTTTTTTTTTTGAGATAGAATCTCACTCCGTCATTCTGGCTAGAGTACAGTATCGTCATCATTGCTCACTACAACATCAAGCTCCTGGGCTTCAGTGATCCTCCTGCCTCAGCCTCCCAACTAGCTGGGACTACAGGTTCTGTACTACCACACTGACCTAATTTTTTCCATTTTTAGTGGAGACAACATCTCATTTTTGCTACAGCTGGTTTCGAACTCCTGACTTCAAGGGATCCTCCTATCTTAGCCTCCCAGAGTGCTAGGATGACAGGTATGAGCCTCTATTCCCAGCCTTATATTGCATTTTTAATTTTGGTTTCCACATATTTGTTGCTAGCATATAGAAATATGATTGATTTTTGTGTGTCAATCTTGTACCTTGAAATCTTACTAGGCTTGTCAATTAGTTATAAGAGTTTTAGAAATGTTAAAATTGCATTGTTTTCTTAATATTGAGTTATAACAAATCTCTAATTATTCTGAACAAAAATAATTTGTTGGATATATTATTTATAAATGTTTTCTCCCACTCTTTAGCTCCTGTTTTCATTTTCTTAACTATCTTTAACAGACCAACAGTTTTTAATTTTGATGAAGTCCACTTAATTAATTTTTTCTTTAATTGTTCATGCTATTTATGTCTTGTCTAAGAATTCTTTGCCTAACCTCAGATTATAAAAATTTCTCTCCCATATTTTCTAAGATTTATAGTTTTCCATTTCACATTTAAGTCTATGATCTAAGTTGATTTTATACGGTGTGAAGTTTAGTTCAAATTTTATTTTTTACATAAGAACGTCCAATAGTTTTAATACCATTTGTTAAAATGGATGTCCTTTCTTCATTGAACTGTTTTGTACTTTTGTCAAAAATCAATTAGCCACATTTGTACAGGTAAATTTCTGAACTCTCTATTCTATTGGATTGATATCCATATCTTTTAGCCAAAAAGCTATTGATTAATTACTATAGTTTCTTACATATATAATTTAAACGCCAGGCATGGTGGACACCTGTATGTCTTCTTTTGAGATATGTCTGTTTAGATCTTTTGTCAATTTCTAAATCAGATTATTTGCTTGGTTGCTGAGTTGAGCTTATACATATATATACCCTGATTATTAATCTCTTATCAGATAGATATTTTGCAAATACATTCTCCCATTCTGTGGGCTATCTCTTCACTTTGTTGATTGTTTCCTTTGATGAGCAAAAGCTTTTTATCATGTTGTAATCCCAATTGTCTAATTTTTCTTTGGTTGTCTGTGCTTTTGAAGTCTTACCCAAAAGTGTCCTGGAGTATTTCCTCTAAGTATTTTTCTGGTAGTTTCATAGATTCAGATCTTATATTTAAGTCTTTAATCCATTTTGATTTCATTGTTATGAATGGCAAAAAAATAGCATTCTAGTTCCATTTCTTTGTATACAGTTTTCAATTTTTCCTAGCATCATTTATTAAAAACACTTTCCTTTCCCCCATTGTAAATTCTTGGAGACTTTGTTAAAGATGACTTAGTTGTAAATGTGCAGATTTATATCAGAGTTCATTATCCTGTTTCATTGTTTTCATGTCTGTTTTTATGACAGTATCATGCTAGTTTGGTTGCTACAGCTCTGCAGTATAATTTGAAGTCAGGTAATATGATCCCTCCTCTTTTGTTCTTTTTGCTGGGCATGGCTTTGGCTATTCTGGGTCTTATATGGTTCCATACAAATTTAAGAATTAATGACCTGCCTGCTACTACCAACCACAGGGCAGCAGCACTGCCCACTGGCAACCGCTACTCCTCTGATACATGTGGCAGCAACACCCACCAGCACTCACCCACTCCTCTGACCCACCCAGCAACACTGCCCACCTGCAACTATCTGCTCCTGGGACCTGTGGGGAGGGGGGCAGGGGCACCACCCAACAACACCCGCCTGCCCCTCCAACCTGCAGAGCATCACTGGTCACCATCACCTGCCCATTCCTGAGACCCGTGGGCCAGCACCCACCTCCAACTGCAACCTGCCTACAGGGCCAATGGCATCACCCACTGGCACCCGCCCGTTCCAATGACCCATGAGTGGTGGTGGTGGCACTGCCCAGCACCGGGGAATGTTGTAAATGCGCAGATGGCACCATCTGCTCTTCTGACACATGCAGGGCAGTGTGGCAGCACCCATCTGGCACCGTCCTTCTGACCTACTGTGGCACCACCCACTGGCACCCGCCTGCTACTACAACTGCGCGGTGGTGGCAGCACCACCCACACAGTGCCACCCCTACCTCCCAAATTCTGTGGAACAGGGAGGGAGGCAGACCTCAACCCACAGGGATTCCAGAGGCAAGTGTGGCTAGGGCAGAGGCGTGGTCTCTGAGGGAGAGAACCACAGTCTGTAATGGCACCCCCATCTATGCAGATGGAACACCCCCCAGTTTATTTCTTTCTTTCTTTTTAGAGACAGAATCTCACTTTGCCACCCTTGGTACAGTGCCGTGGTGTCGCAACTTCCAGCTTTGGGCTTAGATGATTCAGTGTCCACAGTAGCTGGGACTACAGCCGCCTGCCACAACGCTCAGCTATTTTTTTGTTGCAGTTTGGCCAGGGCTGGGTTTGAATCCATCACCCTTGGTATATGGGTCCAGTGCCCTACCCACTGAGCCACAGGCACAGCCCTCATCCCCCAGTTTCTAATGAACACTGGAGGGAATCAGGTCTGAAATTTTCCTGCCTACAGGTTGCACAGTGAGACAGCCTGGTAATGGAGGTATTGACTCCCCTTTGACTCAGGTGCAAATCCCTGGTGTTCTTAAGTATTAAAGATAGCAGAGCTCTCTATGGTTATCAGTAACTAGATGTGATGGAGGTTCAAGGTGGGGAAGGAGGCATCTGCCTCCCTGGACTAATTCTTTTGCTGGGCAGGCCATTCTGAGTCCATGGAACACTGGAGTGAGTCAAACTTGAGTTGCCAGTGGAACCCTGCTGTCCAGTTGCTGGAGACCTCTTGAACTCTCCCACTTGATCTGTGTTTGTGCTGACCGGGACAATTTGTTTGGAACTCTCGATCTAGGCTTATCACCTGGGGACCTTCCACAGCTGAGATTTCAACCCAAAGTCACTGATTCACTAGGATTGGACAGAGTCTAGCTGAATACAAGATAGATCCACCTACCCCACCATACCAAGTGAGCCCCCAGTGTCTTAGGCTGTAGTACTGAATGGGACCTTTGTACAGCTGTAGCGGAAAAGCTACAGTCTCCAGTCCCAGCACTCTTCTAAAGGGCTGGTTAATTATAACTCCAAGAGCCCTGAATTCAATTTCACTTTACCAACGTCTCTAGCCAAACAATGAAAAATAACCAAGGGGTGGAATCAGCAGAAAAACTCTGGCAACATGAATAATCAGAGGAGATCAACTCTCCCAAGGTACAACAAAGGAGATGCAACAGAAGATCCCATTTATAAACAAATGGCTGAGATGTCAGAAATCGAGTTCAGAACTTAAATGGCAAATAAGATTACCAGAATAGTAGTAAAGTTGGAATTAGAATTTCAAGGAGTAATTCCAAAGTTCTCTCAAGAATTCAATGAATTCAAAGACAAAATCACCAAAGATTTTTGACAAATTGAGGCAAGAATTTGCATCCCTTAATGACCTGAGCAATACAGTAGAGTACCTCAGTAATAGAATGGAGCAGGCAGAAGAAAGGATCTCTGACATTGAAGATGAAGCTTTTGAATGCTCCAAAATGCTCAAAGACAAAGAGAAGTGGAGAGCAAAAATGGATCATTCCCTGAGAGAGTTTTGAGACCACTCCAAAACAGCAAACATTAGCCTTATGGGAATTCCTGAAGAAAAGGATGTTCCAAAAGACATAGATGTTCTACTCCAAAAGATAATTGAGGAGAACTTCCCAAATATGGCAAGGGATACTAAAATTCAGATAGCATACAGTCTCAGAACCCCAGCACCACTCAATCCAAATGAAACATCTCCTGGACATGTTGTAATTAACTTTGCCAAAGTTAATATGAAGGAGAAAATCCTGCAAGCAGCCAGATGAAAAAAAATCATAACCTACAAAGAGAAGAATATTAGAATGACTGCAGATCTCTCTGCTGAAGATTTTTAAGCCAGAAGAGGATTGTCACCAACCTTCAATTTCCTAAAACAAAACAACTTTCGGCCTAGGATCCTGTATCCAGCTAAACTGAGTTTCATTTATGATGGAGAAGTCATCTACTTTAATGACATACACATGTTGAAGAAATTTGCCATAACTAAACCAGCTCTTCAGGATATTCTCAGACCCTTCCTCCACAATGACCAGCCCAATGCTCTACCACCAAAGTAAACTCACTCAGAGACTTTCGATCAAATCCCAATTTCCACAATGGTAAAAGGATTGAAAATGTCCACTGGACTTTCAAAAACCTCAACACCCAAAATACTACCAGGCTTATCAATACTCTCAATTAATGTGAATGGCTTAAATTGTCCTCTAAAGAGGCACAGTTTGGCTGGCTGGATACAAAAACTCAGGCCAGATATATGCTGTATACAAGAATCTCATCTTACATTAAAAGAGAAATATAAACTCAGGGTGAAGGGATGGTCATCTATAATCCAGGCAAACGGAAATCAGAAAAAAAGCAGGGATTGCGATTTTATTTGCAGATTCATTAGGCTATAAATCAACAAAAGTAAGGAAAGACAGGATGGTCACTTCATATTTGTTGAGGGAAACACTCAACATGATGAGATGTCAATTATTAACATTTATGTGCCCAACCAGAATGCTCCTCAATTTATAAGGGATACCCTAACAGACATGAACAATTTGATATCTTCTAGCACCATAATAGTTAGAGATTTTCACATCCCTTTGGCAGTGATTGGAATAGATCTTCCAATAAGAAACTAAGCAAGGAAATTTTGGACTTAAACTTCACCATACAATTGAATTTAACAGACATCTACAGGACATTTCATCCAAACAAAACTGCATACACAGTCTTCTCATCAGCCCATTGAACATCCCCCAAAATTGATCACATCATAGGTCACAAGTCTAACCTCAGCAAATTTAAAAGAATAGAAATTATTCCTTGTATTTTCTCAGATCATCATGGATTAAAAGTTGAACTCACCAATAACAGGAATCTGCATACTCATACAAAGACATGGAAACTAAATAACCTTATGCTGAATGATAGCTGGGTGATAGATGAGATTAAGAATGAAGTTGCCAAATTTTTGTTACAAAATAGTAATGAAGACACAAATTATCAGAACCTGTGGGATAATGCAAAGGCAGTCCGAAGAGGGAAATTTATGCATTGCAAGCCTTCCTGAAGAGAACAGAGAGAGGAAGTCAACAACTTAATGGGACATCTCAAGCAACTGGAAAAGGAAGGACATTCCAACCCCAAACCCAGCAGAAGAAAAGAAATAACTAAAATTAAAGCAGAATTAGATGAAATAAAAAACAAAATAATTTTTGAATAGATCAAAGAATCAAAAAGTTGGTTTTTAGAAAAGTTTAAAAAAAATGATAAACCTTTTGCTAACCTAACCAGAAACAGAAAATTAAAATCCCTAATATCACCAATCAGAAGTGACAAGGGCAAAATAACAACATACACCTCAGAAATTCAAGGAATCCACAGTGAATACTACAAAAAACTCTATTCTTAGAAATATGAAAATTTGAAGGAAATTAAACAATACTTGGAAGCATGCCACCTTCCTAGACTTAGCCAGAAAGAATTGGAAATGTTGAATAGACCTATATCAAGTACTGAAATAGGATCAACTATACGAAATCTCCCAAAAGAGAAGAGTCCGGGATCAGATAGCTTCACATCAGAATTCTACCAAACATTTAAAGAGGAACTAGTACCTATATTACTTAACCTTTTCCAAAACAGAAAAAGAAGGAATACTTCCCAACACATTCTATAAAGCAAATATCACCCTGATCCTCAAATCAGGAAAAGACCCAACAAGAAAAGAAAATTATAGACCATAATCTTTGATGAACATAGATGCAAAAATATTCAATAAGATCCTAGAAAACAGATTCCAGCAACACATCTAACAAATTATACACCATGACCAAGTAGGTTTTATCCCAGGGTCCCAAGGATGGTTCAATATACATAAATCTATAATTAAAATACATCACATAAACAAAATAAAAAACAAAGACCATATGATTCTTTCAATTGATGCAGAAAATGCTTTTGATAATATCAGCATCCATTCATGATCAGAACAGTTAAGAAAATAGGTATAGAAGGGACATTTCTTAAACTGATAGAGGCCATCTACAGCAAACCAACAGCCAATATCATATTGAATGGAATAAAAATGAAAACATTTCCACTCATATCAGGAACCAGGCAAGGTTGTCCATTGTCCCGACTGCTTTTTAACATTGTAATGAAAGTCTTAGTCATTGCAATCAGGCAAGAGAAGGCAATCAAGGGTATCCAAATAGGATCAGAGGATATCAAACTTTCACTCTTTACAGATGATATGGTTGTATATCTGGAAAACCCCAGGGCCGCAACTACAAAACTCTTAGACGTGATCAAGGAGTACAGCAGTGTCTCAGGTTTACAAAATCAATACTCACAAATTAGTAGCCTTATATATACCAACAATAGCCAAGCTGAAAAAACAGTCAAGGACTCTATTCCCTTTATAGTAGTGCCAAGAAAATGAAATATTTGGGAGTTTACCAAACAAAGAACGTGAACGATCTGTATAAAGAAAACTATGAAACTCTGAGAAAAGAAATAGCTGAAGATGTTAACAAATGGAAAAAAATACCATGCTTATGGCTGGGAAGAATCAACATTGTTAAAATGTCCATACTACCCAAAGCAATATACAAATTTAATGCAATCCCTATTAAAGTACCACTGTCATACTTTAAATATCTGGAAAAATTAGTATTCCATTTTATGTGGAAAAAGAAAAAACTTTGAATAGTCAAGACATTACTCAGAAATAAAAACAATCAGTAGGAACCACACTACCAGATCTCAGACTATACTATAAATCTATAGTGACCAAAACAGCATGGTACTGGCACAAAAATAGAGAGGTAAATGTATGGAACAGAATAGAGAACCAAAAGATGAACCCAGACACTTATCATCATTTGATCTTCAACAAGCCTACCAAAAATATAAATTTGGGGAAAGATTCCCTATTTAACAAATGGTGCTGGGAGAATTGGCTGGCGACTTGTAGATGACTAAAACTGGACCCACACCTTTCACCATTAACAAAAATTGACTCTCACTGGATGAAAGATTTAAACTTAAGACATGAAAGTATAAAGATTCTTGGAGAGAGTGTAGGGGAAACTCTGGAAGAAATCAGCTTGGGAGAATATTTTATGAGGAAGACCCCTGGGCAATTAAAGCAACACCAAATATACATTACTGGGATCTGATTAAATTAAAAAGCTTCTGCACAGCCAAAATCATAGTTAATAAAGCAAGAGGACAGCCCTCAGAATTGGAGACGATATTTTCAGGTTATGTTTCTGACAAAGGTTTGATAACCAGAATCCACAGACAACTCAAACTTGTTAATAAGAAAAGAACAAGTGATCCCATTTCATTGTGGGCAGTAGACATGAACAGAAGCTTCTCTGGGGAGGACAGGCAAATGGCCTACAGTCACATGAAAAAAATGCTCATCATCTTTAATCATCAGAGCAATGCAAATTACCAGTTTAAGATTAACTCTAGTGAGAGTAGCTCACATAACAAATCTCAAAATTACAGATGTTGGCATGGATGTGGAGAAAAGAGAACACTTCTGCATTGCTGGTGGGAATGCAAGATAATACATTCCTATAGGAAAGTAGTTTGGAGAACACTCAGGGATCTAAAAGTAGACCTGCTGTTCAATCCTGCAATTTCTCTACTAGGTGTATATCCAAAAGACCAAAAATCACTTTACAACAAAGATATTTGTACCAGATAAATATCTCAATTTATTTACAGCTCAATTCATAATTTCCAAGACATGGAAGAAAGCCAAGTGTCCATTGACCCATGAATGGATTAATAAATTGTGGTATATGTATACCATGGAATATTATGCAGCCTTAAAAAAGATAGAGACTTTACCTCTTTTATGTTTACATGGATGGAGGTGGAATATATTTTTCTTAGTAAAGTATCTCAAGAATCGAAGAAAAAGTATCCAATGTACTCAGTACCATTATGAAACCAATTTATAATCACTCACACTTTCACAAGAAAGATAAACCACAACTATAAACCTAAGATGATAGAGGGAAAAGGAGGGGAATGGGATGGGAGCAGGGAGATTCAGTGGAAGGAGGGTAAATGATGGGACCATTCCTGTGGTTCATATTGCAAGGGTACATGTCAAATCTATTAAGTGTAGAGTATAAATGTCTTAACACAATAATTAAGTAAATGAGGTAAAGCTATATTAACTAGTTTGTTGTAAGCATTCCTAATTGTATATAAAATCAGCACATTGTACCCCATAAAGGCATGAATTTATATGATCTGTGTGTTTATGACTTAGTAAAAAAAAAAAAAAGAATTATTTTTTTCTATTTCTGTGAAGAATGTCATTGGTATTTTGATGAAGATTTTTTGCATTGAGTCTATGGATTACCTTGGGTAGTATGGACATTTTATTTTACTTGTATTTTATTTTATCATTTCGTTTGAGACAGAATCTTGCTTTGTCACCCATGGTAGAGTGCCATGGCATCATCGCTCACAGAAACCTCAAACTCTTGGGTCAAGTGATTCTCTTGCCTCAGCCTCCCAAATAGTTGGGACTATGGGTGCTCACCATAGTGCCTAGCTATTTTTTTCTTTTTAGAAATGGGGTCTTGCTCCGGCTCAGGCTGGTCTGTAACTTCTAAACTCAAGTAATCCACTCACTTCAGCCTCCCAGAATGCTAGGATTACAGGCATGAGCAGACATTTTAACATTATTAATTCTTCAAACCCAGGAGCATGGAATATCTTTCCATTTTTTTGTCCTCTTTAATTTCACTCATCAATGTTGTATAGTTTTCATAATAAAGATCTTCACTTCTTTGGCTAAATTTATTCCTGAAGATTTTGTTTTATTTATAGCTATTGTAAATGTGATTATTTTATTGATTTTCCAGATTGCTTATTTTTGGCATATAGAAATGCTACTGGTTGTATATGTTGATTTTGTATCCTGCATCATATAAAGCGATTTTTTTTAGTTCTCCAGACATAATATCCTCTGCAAAAAAAAGATAATTTGATTTATTCCTTTATAATTTGGATGCTCTTCATTTCTTTGTCTTATCTGATTACTCTAGCTAGAATTTCCAGTACTATGTTAAATAACAGTGGTGAAAGTAGGTATTCTTATCTTGTTATAGGTTTCGCAGGGGTGTCCAACCTGTAGTCTTTAGGCTGCATGCTGATTATATTTGAGAACTGTTTTGCT